>JAMQGT020004126.1:0-142481 GCA_024447675.2 Pterophyllum scalare | reverse complement strand
GCCACACAGAGGAGAGGCAGAGAGTTCAGAGTTTGGTGTGTCTGCAAGAAGTCCAGAGATTGGCGGGATGAATTGCCGTGGCTGGATTTCTGGACGATTCAGTCGTGTGGTCAGGCTGGCCTCATCTCCCTGCAGCCCCGTATCCTACTCAGGCTGTGACACTGATATTATAAATACAACCAGTGAGTTTTAATAGTAAAAAAAAAAAATTAAAAATCTCTAGTATGCAGAAGCATAACCTATTTTCTGAGGAGTTCTTTCAATTCAATTTTATTTATATAGCGCCAAATCACAACAAACAGTCGCCTCAGGGCGCTTTGCATTGTGGGTAAAGACCCTACAATAACACAGAGAAAACCCAACAGTCAAAACGACCCCCTATGAGCAAGCACTTGGCGACGGTGGGAAGGAAAAACTCCCTTTTAACAGGAAGACACCTCCAGCAGAACCAGGCTCAGGGAGGGGCAGTCATCTGCTGCGACCGGTTGGGGCTGAGGGGAGAGAGACAGGACAAAAGACATGCTGTGGAAGAGAGCTTTGAGCTAAATTAGATTCAGGTAACGTGTCAGGATCAGGCACACAAATGGCACCATGTGCCACTAACTGTTTTTCCAATTAGTAAAACAATTAGGTGGAATTTGATCTGGAAAAGATCTGAAGACGCGTGACGCACAAATATTGCTTCAACATTTCATATGTAGGCCATCGAACCCACACCCCAGTCCAAACACCTCTGAAGAGCCAACTAAAGTTTAATAAATGTATGTTACATGATGTGAGATTTGAGTAACTGCCTGCCCAGAAAAAAAAGAGGAAGCAGTGCAATAAATGCATCCATCAGTGAAATGTAGGCTAATGCTGAATCCTCCTCCTGCTGTCACCACAGGCATTTCAGAAATGTGGACTGCTTGCATGGAGCTCTGCTAAACAAAATGCTCTGCTTTCTCATCACTGGCACAAGGCTATTAAAACCAGTGCTGCCTGCACTCAGTTTAGATGCCGATTGAATTGGACATCCAATACATTGACAGGACGTTCAATAACCGCCGGAGCAATTTGGCAGGTGAGCCTACGGGTACAGATCCACAGCAACACTTCAGACTGCTGATGCTGTGCAGGTGTCACAACCAACCGCAATCAATGCCAATCACCTTCAGCCATAGTAAGGAAAAAAGTCCAGCTGAAGGCTGAAATACTTCTGCAAGGATACACGAGTTCAAGATATGAGAATGACATGTTTTGGATGTTTAATAAAACTGAGGTGGCTCCAGGTAGCCCCTGATGTGTAACCCCCCCGGGTTTAGATTTACTTGCACCCCGTTTAATTTGTGTCTTAACTTTTGCCAGTAAAACAGGTGATGTTGTCACCACGAGGTTTCACAGCGGGGGCGGTGTTAGGTAATGAGCCGTGCCTTGTCATCAACAAAAGGCAACCTCATTTAAACTGGAGAATGGCTTCCCCAATCTGGGTTTGGAATGTGACAACAAAGAAAATTAGTTTCTTAGAATGACATTTTGGGTTACTACAGCTGGGATGGATGGATGGATGGATGGATGGATGGATGGGTAAATTCTCATTTCTTTGTTCTGTATTTGGGTTGTTAACACCACAAGATGTGGCAAAAGTCAGTGCTCAACATGTTTTCAAGGCAAATCAAAGCACCGCTCCCCAGAAGAGCTTTAAATAAAGGTCAGTTAATAATTGACGACACTTGCTTTATTACGGCAATTCTGAATAGATCATAGCGTGGTGCATCATTCAACATGATGTAGCTGTGAAGTTAAAGTCCCCCCCATCACTTTGCATTAACACAAAAGACACTTATTCAGCCAAAACATTACTGATCACACAAAAAGCTAATTTCACTTAAAGACGCTGTGCACGGTTACGTAGCTCTGCAGGGCAGAGTTAGATTATCAGGTAGCAGGAACACGACTTCCTGACTGGGGCTGATATGTGAAAGTAAGGGCTGGCGTTCAGCAACATGTGCAGCATAATATGAAAATGCTCAGCAACTCCAGTGCAATAACTACAAAAAACTACAAAGCCAAGATCCCTTCTTGTCTTAGAACAATTCTCATCCACACGTTACCCACAATTCCAGATGTTGAATCAAGAACTCCGAACAAAGCTGCTGGTCTCTAAATACAAACTGTTCACGCGCCACGTTGAGGCCAACGCTGCGGCATTCGGTCCAGCGACCGAATTGACATCAACACTGAAGAGAACAGCCGTCACCACGAGGGCTTAAGGGTTTGTCTTATTTTGTTGAAGGCCTCCTCAATCACGCCGACCCCCCCTCCTCACCCGTGCTCCTCTGTGATCCATTGTACTGAAGTGGAGCACGATGTACAACTGATATCTAAAGAGAAGAAAAAATGCAACTGTTACGCAAGACATGAAAGCAGCAACCCCAGCCTGGGTAGAGATCATTAGTGGAAGATCCAGTGGTCTCCAGCAGAGAGTTGCCTCTCCAGAGTCGACTTCAAAGACGCTGGTATAGAGAGAGAAATAATTTAGAGTGCGGCGCAAAAGCTGGAATTGATTGGTTGGGACTGAACCTATACAGCATAGGTAGTTCCCCAATATTAGTTATTAAAAGATGGCGGCAGTAGCTTAAAGCGGCGTGGTCCGCACTTAACCGAGCTCCGACCATAGCTGTGCCCGGAATATTTTAAATGTAAGCGGTGCTTAAACGAATAACCGGCTTCATTTGGTTTCTTATGGTTTATCCTTTTTTTTTTTCATAAACAGGTCTGTTTCATCATAAAAGATAAAAATATAGACAAAAATAATGTCAATAAATTGGCTGAAGCATGCAAATTATTCTCATAAGTGTATGAATCAGTTCAAATCTGTCTTCCTTTTAACTACAATCACTTAAAAACACCAGACGGACTTCTGTAAAATCTTCACCTTTCTACCACATTTCAGCACACATCAACCTTGGTGAGAGGCCATATTTTGACTTGCACGTCACCAAATAAATGCTTACCGAGGACGCTTTAAAAGCATATCCTTGATAACCGGCTGTTTTTGTACGCCGCTGAAAATGCATTCTATGCAGATTAAAACCAGGGCGAGCAAAAAGGGATCTGAGGAGTTTTTTTTTTATGACCGAGGGTGTGCCGAAGTTCGCCCGAGTCCCATCACCCCAAAGTGACTCATAGCCTCAGCAGTTTTGTGCACTTAGTATCCATTATTCATCCCGAACTACAAGACTGTATCAGCCACGTGAAGCTGATGATCATCAGCATGTGCATCTGTGACAGCAGGTCATACGCTTCACAGTTCACAGCTCAGAAATAGAAGGAACAGAGCTTTGGTGTGACGCTTAAATACTCATTTATCACTTCTTTCCAAACCCAGAAGTCACACGCGCTCCAAATAATGTCCATTAGTCTGCATGCACACAATAATACACCACTAACCAGGTAAATGTACTCAGGTCAGTCCTCAAACTCTAGCTTGCTGTGAGGCTCATCTGACAGAGAAGCACGGTGTTATTCACGCCGTCTTATAGAATGTTAATTTAGCTCTGTAATAATTTATGAGAAGCCCATGTTTTCACTGTGCTTCGAGGTCAAACTTAGAATCATACAAAATGCCTCTGCAGCACTTCCTGCTACAAGCCGAAACTCAGGAAGATTGGTTCTCTTGCTTTCTAAGCTTAGCACAACACAACACAAGTTTCTCTCACGGTGCACGGAGCGCATCACGGTCACGCTGACGTGCGGCACGGCCGCAGGCGTTGCCCTCTGGAAAGCGTCTGGGATGAAAATCTTGGCGAGCCATTTGCACGCTTCTCCAGATAATGCTAACTGTCAGCATATAGCCAGGAATATGTGGCAACTTCCAGCCTTCTGCAATCTGTCTTAAATTAGAAAAATATGAAAAGGTCTTTGAAAATGAATGTGATATGAAGAAGCAAGGTTCAGAGGTCGTTGGAGCTACAGTGCTACAAAGCTCAGAATAAAAATACTACACTCCGACATGTACAATGTAGCTGATCACACAATCGGATACACTTTTTTAAACTGTCCAAAGATGGCAGAAGGGAAAAGATGAGGAAGCATATCGATTATATTCTCTAATGGAGACCGATGTCCTGTCAGGAGGAACACGGAGCAACGGCGAGCTCTGGTCTGGAACCCAGTATTACACGGATGTAAACGGAAGTGGATTGGGAAGCACGGCTGTCCTTCATCAATCCACTTTAAACTCGTGTGCTAAACATGTTACAATCATCTGGGGGGGGGATAACCTCACTCATGCATACGGACACAATATGAAGTATGTTCTAAAAATCCATGCAGTATCACAGCACATCATCCTCACAATAACAATCTGGCAACCAGCCTTTGGAGACGGCGTTTATCATGAGACTCCGGACAGGAAAGTCTGCAGCTGCAACATCGATGTTACACAATAGTGCTATTAAACCACACACACACACACACACACACACACACAAAAGTCTGATTCAACTTCTGCCTTAAACTCCAAAATATTAAAAGTGCAATTATGTAAAACTGAAGAGGAGCAAAGTCTCACACTTGACAAGCTTGTTGGTGTCGCCATTGGATTCTTATTCACAACCAACCGAATGCTGATCAGTGGTTCCACCAGGTAAGACGTTCTCCTTACACCAGGAGTTTGTTCAGAGCTTTTAGCATCCTTACAGGCAGCGTGCAATAGGAGCACAGAGGTGGTTGTTTCATTGGCCAGCCAGCAGAGTAATGGCGGTTAGTAATACTTTCCTGTGTGCGCACGGCGCCGAGGCTTCGGCTCAACTCAAGACTCTCATTGTAATACCCACAATCAGCGGCTTAGCAGTATAAAGTAAGTTTCCTTTTGGAAAAGATTTCCAGGTTCGTGGTCGTGGCCTAAATTCTGCAATTAATATTTCCACAGCACACTTCCTCTTCTTACTCGCCGATTCTTTAAACGCATTGTTTGGAAAAGCCAACACTTTCCAGCCGCCGGTGCAGAAGTTACAATCCAGCCCATTGTAGTGCAGGACTTAGCACCGTGGTTGAATTTCAGCGAGCGGTTTGTGTTAGTCTTACCACACTCATCTCTGTATCTTCTTCACTTGGCACTGAGCAAAACAACTAGACTGTCTGCAGTATTTACTTTGCACCAATTTGCAAATGAATGAAGAGTTATGTGCAAGTGGGATGGAAATGAATAATTCAGAAAGAGCAATTATGAGGGTTAGATTATGCGCATCTCAAAAAAAAAAAAAAATCAGCTATGCTTGGTAGTTCATTTCTGTACACGCATAAAGAACAAAGTCATGGATTGTACCAAAAGCCAACAAATTACCATACGACTGTGCAGGCGTTCTTTCGTGAGTACAGTTACTGGACTGCAACATTTGAGATCTATGAGTTTAACGACTGTTGACGCAAGCCAGAGGAGAGGAACACTAGTTGCTCCAACCGGAGATATAACGGCAGAGAGAGGGTGAGGTCTTTGTGCAGGCATGTCACACATCCAGCTCGCACTCAGGTTACCGCCTCAAGGGAGACCCTGAGGCCAACCTGCTGGATGCTCATAAAGATGGCTGTTTGATTTCCGTGGTTCTCCGCTGCACACAAAGCACTGAGCCCCTTCCAAGCATGTGTGGGCAACCACGATCCTTTCTGAGCTTCCAGGTCATTCACAGATAGGTACTCACAATAACGGGAATCTTTCAAGGATCGAGATAACTCGAGAAATTATGGAAATTTGAACCAAAATTCCAGCCAACAGTTGAATAGAGAGGCCGATTATCAACAGCGCCGTTTACCGTCATGTAACAGGAAAAATAAATAAAAAGAACATCATTTGCATTGAAAACTACAACTTTGGTATTTAAATCAAGCTTCTACTTTTCAGCTCGGGCTTGTTTTACTGGATGTCATGGCCGGAAAACTAGATGATCCATTTTTTTTGCTCCAGCTTGAAGACCGCAAGTGTGTGAGTCTGCAGCGTGCACACGTTTACGAGCCGCTGCTGCTGCAATTGTGAAATCAAGTGTTCATCACGAACCCTGGATGTTCAAAGGTTCAACCGCACTTCACGTCGCTGCAGACCATCCTCTTACTGTGACTTCAGCCTCTGAGAAAAGTGGTTATCGGTCAAGATGCGACTGCTGGTCTCATCTTTACTGCTTCCATGACTTGCACTGGAGGCAGCTCTTAGCTTGCAGTAAACAAGCTGCTTGTATAGAAGCTGCACCCCGGCCTAACTGTAGGGGTGAGGTCTTTGTAGGCACCTTATATCTCCCCTGAGCTGCAAAAACACACCAACTACTAATAACATTATAGTATTAAAATTGTAGTAAATTTGTGCCATGCATTTATATAATGACCTATAGTCCCGGTATGTTGTCATTTTTAACAGACCTACACATTCGCATCATAGTTGCCTCACAGTGACATGACAGGAAGTAACACTCAGCAGCAGACTGTGGCAGCGACGCCGCAACAAACGTGACATAAGGTCATTGGAGCACACAAATAAGCCACCGCTTTCCAGTCGAGTCACCTGCACACGGTCCGCTCATTAAGACGTGGTCTAATTACACCAGCGGGCAGCGCTGGATCAGTGATGTGCTGCGAGTCTCTGCTTCATGCAACAATTCGCCGCACTCAAGTCGCACGCTTCTCATTTTCCAAACTGTCCGAATGACCACAGAGGTGTTAAAAACAAACACAACCCCGCAAGGTGCTAAGGCGGGCAGCCTGCCTGCTCTGCGTGTTGGTGCACAATTTGTCCGCGGTGCTGTGTTCTGCACTGGGCTCGCGATGCGAGCGTCTGGACATGCATGTTAACCCCGCTGCGTGTCTCCCATCGTTCATGCACATGACTGTTCTCACCCCCCCCCCCAAAAAAAAAAAACAACCGATGTGTGACTGAATTAACGGGCAGCAGCTGCACAACAACAAAAACCGCATCTTGCCCTGCTCGTCCGCTGGACCTCACCGACAGCTTCAGTGCGGCCGCGTCTGTCACCTCTGATAAACTTGTATGATTGAGTGACGCGATCATGCGTGCAGACGGCGCTAGGACCACGCGGGAATATTATCGGCTACCGAGCCTATTTTTCCTTCTAATGATGAGGACGGCGTGCGGAGCCGGGTCTCCTTACCTGTCTCCGACTCGGTCATGATTTGCCCGCTTGCGCCCCCACACTGAAATGCCCATGTTTAACACACCGGTGAAGCCCCCCCATGTCTCAGAATCCAGCCGCTTCTCCAAGGTCTGCCTGTCCACGGACCATGCGTGTTATTTCCACACCGCTGAGAGGGGCGGAGCCCGCGGTCCTTGGAGACGGAGTACAAGTGGATCATGAGGATGCCACTTATGTTTCCTCAGAGCCAATCAGCGGCGTCTCTCCTCGACTCGCCGTTCAGTGAGTCTGTCTAAATGCACGTTAAATGTTTTGGCTCCTAAAGATAAAATAATAAGAAATAAGAGACCATTTATTTAAAAAAAAAAAATCCCAACGCGTTATCTAAATGCGCCTTGTTGCATCCGCTCTCCTGCACATCAGTGTGCGCAAATCCATGCGAGGTAAAACGTGATGGAGACTGAACTCTGTTTAAGCAGCTAAAATTATAATAGTTTAGGCAACCACCAGTCATCATCATTAATGAGATTTCACAGACCTGCAAATTGGACCAAACTCCTGAATATGAAGCAGCCCTGCTCCTCACAGGATCCGTGTGTCCTTGCAAAAGGAAGTCACTGCAAAGTGAATTAGATCGACGCAAAGACACCATATGATTAAATAGCAGTACCTCTTTTTTTTAATATTCACTCCACATGATCCTACAAGGTGTGACCTTAATGTACAACAGAGGCTGGCCTTGGAAACAGGGTTAACTCTACCCTCTACTGGCAGGACGTGAAACCGTCTTCAAATGAAATCCACCTTTTCATGTGAAGACTTAAATATCAGTGTAGTACAAAGGCAGCTGACTAAAAACAAAATACCAAAAATGTTATAGAATTTTCTTCCACACACAGAACTCCGGTAAAGGTAACACAGACACTGCCTTTGTTTATGCCTGCACCTACCAATTAGCAGACTCAAGCATACACTCCACAACTTTGAGGATACAAAAAGATAGCAAACAGCTACGAGCAGGTACAGTGTGTAGAGCGACAAGTCTCTTGTCTGGTGAACTTAAAGGAGTTAAGAAACACACCATCAGAACACAGTGTCTTTCCACCGGGAAAGGGATCCGGTGCTGTTAAACAGTTTCTTTGCACCACCCACAGGTCACAGCGGTCCTTGTCACAGTGGTTCCACCCCCCCGGGTTTCATTATTATTATTATTCCCCTGGCCTCTACCACCGCCCTCTGTGAAAGGGAGGACCCCCAAAATCCAGGCCTCCCGTTTCGGAATTGCCTTCCTTCCCTATCATTCATGCTCTCAAGTCCCATGGAAGGATGCCGATGGAAAGGGGGGCCTCGAGGAGGGAACTGCATAGGCATTCTGAACCTGTCTGATGGGAACATGGGTCCTCCAGGCATTCATCTGTGGCATGCTTGCCGGTGAGAGGAAAGGAGGCATATGAGGATTTGTCAAGCTGGGAGGAGGCTGCAGAGGTGGCATACCCAGTCTGGGTCCCTGCATGATGGCAGGGCTCGGCATCATTACTTGTGATGCACGAGGCCCCAGCGGGTTGGCGGTCATGGCATCGACAGGACCGTTGTCTCCTTTAGGATCTTCCGTGGACATCTCTGGAGATTTTACGCTTCCGGCTGCAGAAGACGGTGTGATTAAGATTGTATTAATTTTCAAATACAATATTTGTTCACTTTGATCATCATGACTGCATCTAAATCTTAGATTTATATATTATATAAACATATAAATTTGATATTATTTAATGAGAATGCCTCACCTGCTGCCAACTTTGTGGGGTCAAACTCTGCGTGGATGAAAGCAGCTCCTCCTGGAGGCATGGATGTAGGAGACAGCATAATAGGGCCCGGGAAGGCAGGCGGGCTTCCAATGAGCTCTGTCTGTGAAACTGGTGGCAACTGGAGGACAAATGAACACAACGGCATCCTTAAAATTACAGGTAAATAAAAGTCTTCTTGAAGTGACCTGAAGGAAGGAACTAGCATCTTCTGATTCCAGAGCGTCATGTTGCCACTTGATTACACCCACTAACATTTATTTTGCCTCATTTAAAAATAAGCATTTTGATTAGTATTAAACATTTAAGGCGCCTCAGTCTCATACCAGGATACAGGATAACTCTTCAGCTCAGGTTCTAGACAAATGTGATACTTTCAGGCCATCTTGTGCTGAACTGAACCACTAAGATACAAAATTGGACACACGTGACTCTTTTTACAATGACCGCAAGGTTTGAAGCTGGATTTGTCACCACATATCATGGGAACACCACAACACACAACTGTGAACAGACGTAAGCAAACGACACTGTCACCGTACTGAACTGTTCACTCGTGTCCAGTAATGATCTCACCAGCCAAAATGCTCTCGGTTCCTGGATTACAGCTAGTGAAATGGCTTTCAGCACACAGGTACACTCCAGGTACGAGCTGGCCTTTAGCCTGGGGAAGGCGAAATACGTCCACGAGTTCTTTTCCCGGCATTTGTTGTCATCTGTTCACGTTTGTTAACCGTTTACTCAAGCATTAGGAGCATATGCATCATAACTTTACTCATATTCAGTTGCAGGGAAACATTTGTGAAGCCTTTGGAATTAAGATGATCTGATTGCTGAACAACCATAAATTTAAACACACTTCTGTGATCGTTTCCAGTTTTGTGCACCTTTACCAAGCTTCCTCAGAGCCCCTGTAAATGTTGTATTTGAGGTCAACATCTTCCATCAGCTTTGCGTATTATTGCAGGGCCACCGTTCACCCTGTGACAGCCGGGATCGGCTCCAGCCTCCCGCAGTCCTGAAACTGGATAAGCAGAAGAAAATGGATGGGTGTTGCTTATATTAAGGCCACATTTAAAGGCTAATCAATGCAAATAATTTTAAGTAAAGTTTTAGTTAATGCAACTTGTATTTTATATATTAAAAACTAAATTACCTAATAAATGTTTCAGTTCATATAAAGTTGCCGCGTTCTACGATTACAGTGTTTGGCTTTAAGAGTTCAGTGATGAGTTTGCTGTGAAATGAACGCAAACATTTAAAATTTAACCCGATAAAATATCATTTAAAGTCTGACTAGATTATCTGAAAGCATAAAAATAAAGAACATCTTCGTGATGCTACATTTGTTGCATGAATGCATCCCCAGGTAATTTAGTTTATTAAGAGTTTTAACTTGTAAGATTGCGTAAAGGAAATGTCCTCCAGGACATTCAAAGCTCTTCTTCGGTTGCCGTTTCCCGTCAAGATGCTTCGGTAACGTTGAGGTCCAGACTCTGAGGCCAGTCCAGGACTGATGGTGTTTCCACTGTGTGTTTTTCTATCCAGGTATGCTTTTACTTCATTCATAGTGTGTTTGGGATCATTGTCATGCTGAGAAATTAAGCTTTTTTTCAATCACATGGTATTGCACGGTAGAGCCAAATGTGAGGGTACTTTTCTGCGTTTATAATTCCATCAAATTCATAAGATCCCCAACAGCACCGGCTGAAATGTGACCCCAAACCATGAAGGAGCCTCCACCATGTTGGCTGTACAGATGGCTGTAGACACTGACTGTAGACTGTCTCATGTCCTGTCAGGTCTTTGCTGGATTTTTTCCTATTTCTCAAGGACATGACTTTTAGATACTGTTCATCTGCTGTGGATCAGGTTTAAGGCCGGATACTTCGATCCTCCACTTGTCCAGTTTCTTTAATTTTTTTAAGGACACACTGCACACCGTGCCACATTTTTGGCTTTATAACTCTTTGGGAATCACCTGTGGTGGTGCAAAAAAATCCCCTTTCATGCCCGTCAAACTGCGTCATCTTTGGCATCTTCATCAATTAAACTATAGAAATACGAAAGTTATGTGTTTCTGTGACAGGCTGCAAGTAACACAATCTCTAAAGACCCAATATAAAACTGGTTCTTTGCCAAGTTGTCTGTTATGTGTAGACACAACACTGCTTCATCCCTTGAGTTAGGTGCCTTTTTTATGCTTGGGTGATTCATAGGTCAGTGTTAAGTGGCTCAGCAAACAAACAGCAGCAACAACATGCTCCAGTGAAAATAGTCAGGTACAAGGATTGGACTGAAAATGAGTGAAATATCAGCCAGTGAAAGACTGGAGACCTGGAGAACTATTGGTCACAATCACTTTAAAAAATTGCAAGGAAGTCTGGAAGCAAAATATGAAGAAAGGGGGTGGCCCAAGATTTTTGCACATACCTGTACATATAATAATCATCATCAGGTTTTTATGTCATGCCTTATACTAAAGAATCTCAAGAATTCAACCTACAAATCTACATTAACCTAAGTTATGCTTCCTCCTCCTTGAGAGCACGATAGCCACCGATCAGTGACTCACTGAACACATCACGTTAAAAAGCCTACCAGATGCTGCACATTGATCACTTCTGCCTCGACATTCGCTCATCGTGCCAAGTTGGCTGGAGGCGTACAGACTGAAGAATAAATCCTGGTCCTTAAACAGAATGCAGTGTAGCGTGCTGCTCTCCATCCGGTGTGACTTCCCAATAACAGCGCGACAAAAACAGGAAAACTGGAAACGTCTGGATTTGTGTGTCTAAAACTAAGCTGCAACCTCAGATGTGTACGAGTCTCTCGATGCAAATCTTAATTATGACCTCTGTTCACAGGAGTTATTAATTAATCATTCAATATATAACAAAAGCATTTTCATAATGCCACCCCCATGGAAAGGTTTCCTTGTTAGTGTCAGACTATTACTGTGAACTCCACTTGGAGACAACTACACACGTTCATGCTGCATTGAGAACATCTTTTGTATTTGCTACATAGCCACCATAATGTCACCTACTGGTTTGTAAATCCCTGTTTTGAAGCCTCGATGCTAACATTTTGGCTACCATCATGCAGTTAGCTAGCGAGGTGGATCAATACACTGGGTCAGTTGTGCACACATCACCTAATTAGCAACAAACAAAATGCTATAATTTCACTCAGCAAGACTAAAACACAGACAGGCTGCTGTACAACTGGCTAAACAGCCAAACATAGAAAATTGCTGCATACCTGGAATAAACTTAGCAGACATTTGCCAGCCGCAGCTACTGTGATGGCTTTTACCTGTCAGTTAAAGGGGCCACACACCTAACTTTAAGACTTAATTAAGTTTAAGCAGATGAGTAGGTAAAAAAAAAAAAAATTCTGTACATATATTTTGAGGACAAGAAACATTTTTTTGTACCTTAATGTAAACCTGCTTTTTTTTTAGCTCTAAAGTTGGGCATTTAAACATGGGAGCCTATGGGGATTGACTCGCTGCTTGAACAACCTCAAGTGGCCACTTGAGGAACTGCACATTTTAGCACATCTGTCTTACAACATACATTGGCGACAGAAAGTATGTGACGCATTTGGAATTACTGTAATACCTGCACTGATTACTTCTGCTCTTTAGCCGACTCACAATTATAGAAAAACACAGTCCGACTAAACTTCCCGTCTTTACTGAGTAATAATTCACAGTGCAGGCTGAAAAAGTCATTTTATTATCTGCACTACCAACTTCTCCAAACGACACTGAGACTGGGACAAATGCAGGTTGTAGTCTGGCCCTATAAATAAAGGCACAGTGGGCGGCCTACAGAAATCACACCAAGACCAACATGCACACTTGCCAGATAATGATGTATAACAAATGTATGATAATGGGTATTATTAATATTGTTTTGTAGGTAGCTAAGAAGAATTTTCAGCTTTTTGGATACAGGTTTGGAGGGGGGGGGGAGCCCCTCGCATAAACCCGACTGTGAAGCATGGTGAAGGGAGCATCATGGCATTTGGTTGCTTTGCTACAGGGTATGGATGCAGCAATAAATTCACAACTGTATCAAGAAATCTCACATGGAAAATTGTCAGGGCAGCAGTTCATGACCTGAAGCTTACGAGGGGTCTGACACAAAGCACGTAAGGAAACCAACCAGAAAAGGCTGACAGGAAATATAAAATCAGAGTCCTGCTGTATGACCCAACAAGGCCTAAAAACTAAGAGCTCAGAAACTGATGAGCTGTAGGTTTTGCAGGTGGTGATGAGGAAAAAACAGAACAAAAAGCAACATGTCTGACGGAGGTTGTTTTAGACGGAGTTATTAGTGCATTCAGTGAAGACAGATAAATAAATAAAACACATTTTGCATGTTGCGAATTTAGATATCAGAACACATTTTATTATTAATTCTGTAATCCTGGTTATTCCAAATCATTCACAAACTTTTTTTTTTTTGGTAGCAACTGTACACATGTACACGCTGAACTTTTTCTGTGAACAGAAACATGACATTATGACTAAAAGAAGATGCTTTTAACTGTATGTATAGAAACTTCATAACAACGTAGGCCTTTATCTCAGGTCAGTCTGAAAATGGTCACATACACATTTCTCATGTGGAATCAGCATCTCGTGGCCCTCAGGAGGACACCTCTGACCTGCATTCAGAGTTTGCCTGAGACTGCTATCACTTCACTTCTTAATGATTTTTTTTATTGATCCCACAATGTGGAAATTACAGATCACTAAACATATAGATTACTTCTATCACTTAAGTTAAGCAGTTTTAATCTGAGGTAAAAAGCAGATTAAGAAATAACTACCTGGAGCACCAAGTATAAACTCTAATTCAACTGCCTGCCGCTGCATCGACAAAACCATTGGGTCACATCTCTTAAACCTCTGAATTCAGGTGTGTTCAGTACCACTGGCACAGGTGCATAAAACCAAGCATGCAGTCTGCCTCTGCATACATGTGTGAAAGAACGGGTCATTTTAAAGAGCTCACTGAATTGAAGTAGCAGGTACCACCGTTCAGTCAAGTGGTATTACTGCAAAGTCACCCGCAGAGTGCCAGACCACGTGAAGCTGCAAAGTGGGGTTGCTGTGCGCTGATGCGCATCTGCTGACTCAATAACTGCAGTTTGAGACCTCATCTGGCATGAATATCAGCACTAAAACTGGGAGCTGGGAGCTTCGTGGGATGGTTTTCCATGACCGAGCAGCTCCCGTAGGTGTAATGTTCAGGCGGAACAGCACTTAAAGTCTATAAAGTGTGTACTGGCTTTATGGACATCTATGAGCCTTTGACAAATAATGACATTTACTGAGGACAGTTGATGAGGTTTATCTGTTAAGTCACGTGAATTTTGCACTAAATGTCCAAACGTTGTTTGAAAAAAATCCAGTTTCATCTACTTTAATTAAGAGGTCTTTTCCAAATATATTAAATTACAAAGAAAAAATATTTTAAAAAGGTTCATCTCTACATAAAATAAACTGTTTTCATATGGCCATTAGCTTTGATGCTGAAAGAGAGAGAGAGAGAAAAAAAAAAAGCAGTTCACAAGCAAAATAAAGTTGAAGTCGGTAGCAACACAAGAGTCTGCTCTTACCCTGGTGTTTCACTCCATCAGCAGAAAACAGGATAACAACTGCTCCATGTTTCCTGCAGCTTAATCCGACAGAGGAAGCCCCATGAGGCAGGCAGCCAGGAATAAGACCTTTGATCAAGATCTGATCCTTGATGAGCATCAACTCAGCGCTTTCAGTCAAAATAATTCCTTTGGTCATTGTCTACTGCTGCTACTTGGACGACATCTGAAAAGATGAGTGCGAGGTAACCCTACAATAAGCTCACGAGCTTAGAGTTTAGCATAATTCATGAGTTGCTTTTTGTTTTAAATATTCCAATGTGCATTTTATTATGACTGAGCCATCCATCACCTTTCAACCAGGGCGTCATCAAAGAGTGTGAAACACATCCAAAGATCATTATTACACTCACCTTTGTGAGGACTCGTGTGAGCCTGATGTTCTTCACACATGGATCTACATCACTGCTGTATTACTGGATGTAACCAAAGAACACCCCACCCCCACCCCCACCCCGAAACGTCACCTCGGTTCAAAATGAGCGAAACACTACAGCATGTATTCTTCATGATAATACAAGTTAATGGCTGCTGAACTAATTGGACCTAATCAGTGCTTTCAAGAGGGCTCTAGAAATCTTAAATCTAAGTGTATTTGGAACAATTTCAATTTCAGAATAAAAAGAAACTACATAAATAAATGCACTTTCAGCTCCTTCCTTATTTCCAGAGTCGTCACGACAGCAGATGGATCTGCTAGTTTGATTTGGCAGATTTTATGCAGGATGCTCTTCCTGACACAACCCTTCATTTTTTTCCTAAATTGGGACCAACACTAGGCGCACACTATTGTGTTTGTGTGTCCTCCCAGTCTCAAACCAGGCATCCTGTTTCCTTATATTTTCTTTAGGCATTTTTGTAGGTTTGATGCATCTTCACCTGAATAAGAATCTCTGTGAAACAGATAATATGCAATTTTTTATTATTATTTTTTTTTAAACACAGCAAGTGGATGTGAATGTTTTGTGGTTGTTTTAAATAGTATATGGTTATTTGCCTATGGGTCATGATAAATACATTATGAAACCTGGACCCTCACATGAAAATATTTACTAATTAATTCATGTATTTATGCAAGTTGGTTTTAATTTTCCGGCCTTCCAACGAAACGCCGGGCTAACACAAATTCATGTGCTACACTTTAAGGACGCCAGGAGTGATATTTGGCACCAAGAAAGAGACAAGGCCAAGAAACCTTCACCAGAACAAAGAACACTCACTTCTAGATTCCATCAACCTTTGGTGGGAAAAGTGTTAATGCTGAGAATGACCCACAGGAGGGGATCCAAGATTTCTTTTCCGTATTAATAAAGTCGCAGAACCTGGAATGTTTCGCTGACATAAACCAACCACGTTGTGTTGAGCATGCCTGTCTTCAGGTCAGGTGTGTACATTTTCTTCTACCTGGCACTGCTTAGCTCTGTGTGTCCTTTCCAATGTTTCTTCCTCGACCACTTCTCTCCTGCTGCTTCTCTCGATGTTGGCTGACAGCAAAACTCCAGACTCAGTCAACATACACTTTGCTGCTTCATGTTTATCTGACATCAATTGATGCTCATAAATGACATGCTGTGCAGACAGAGGAGTTAGTAAAAGCAGCTGGGATGTGCCGATCCAAGGGGAAATGTATAATAAAACTGTAGCTTTTATGGACAGCTGATGTCTATCAGTATTATTGAAAGGTTGCCAGCGCATCCTTGTGTGTCAAGACGTCAATGCTGAGAGGTACTGCACAGAGAGAAAACAGCAGGTGCTGGTATTGTGATGCCAATCAAACACTGATGCTGGACCATACAACACTAAAGTCAGCTGCTTTAGATACCCAGATGATGTTACAGAAGTTTCCTTCTTCAGTTTGTTCTTATGTCGAGTATCCAAAACGTGTGGTTTGTATACTCCTGCAACAACCACAAGCTTCTTGTGACGTGTCAAAGCAGAGCGAGAGCAGGAAGGCCAAGAATTTATGTAAAGAGGTTAACTCCCAACGACAGGACCCTCTTTGGGTCTACATCAGCGGTCTCAAACTCCCGGCCCACAGGCTGCATCCGGCCCCGCCCCTTACTTCCGGTCCACGATTTGATGTCAAAAATATAAGACAATTTGGCCCTTTAAGTTACTTTTGTGACATTTCGCTGTCCCCTCCAATTAAGAGGAGTTAGTGAAATGTCACAAAAGTAACTTAAAGGGCCAAATTGTCTTATATTTTTGACATCAAATCGTGGACCGGGAGTTTGAGACCGCTGGTCTACATGATTCACGTGGGTGCGATGTCTTTCCTCCAAAGTGGACCTTTGGACGGACATTATGTGGGTAAGCAGGACTGCTGCTACAGAACTTTCTGTAGGGATTTCACAAATAAAAAAAATTGGTAAATACTTTTTTTGTGTGTGTGATCTTAAACTGCACAGGCAGGGAGAAATTTAGAGAGGAATAAAGGGAACTTTTTTAGGACTTCATTGTCAAATATATCATATGCGTCTCAAATATATAAGTAATAACAGGACAGAAATATAGCAGCCCTTTACTGGCCCATCTCATCTAATAGAAAATATTTCCACCAATATCAAGACTTCATTATTATCCTCATTAAAGGACTTGACTGAAAGTCACATTTTGGTTCTTGCTAATGTGTCCATTTGGTGTTTCATGCTAGAGGAGATGTCATTATGGAAACAGGCAGTCACCACGTGAAAACTTCTGCCTCGTTACTGCAGCGTATCAGCGACGTTCTCAAAATCGGGACTTCAGACACCCGAGATCTCATACGTTACAAACCTAGGAAACCAATCCCACCAACCTTCTCAAAGTTGGTGACTGCAAAAGTGTAACTAATACTAGTAACACATTATTTGTTTAATGAAGAAGAGGACAGCTCGTGTTATTTTTCTGCCTTGTTTCAACATTCATGTGTTTCCTCTTCTGCTCATCTCAGGCGCCTGTTTGCATCAGACGCACATGAAGGAGGAGGACTGGCGAAACAAAGTTATAGTTTTGTTTTGTTTTTTTACAGCTAGCACCAAACCACAGTCCATTGTTTTGATGCGTTACACAACTTACGGTCTCTCCTGCCTCGTCAGAATGGCACCCTCTTGTATTAAAAGACCAGCACTGGGTTTTTCTCTCCAGCTTAATAAGAAACAAAGTGTGGCCCAGCGGTGTCTATCGCTGACGTTTAAATTCATGATCAGGGCCAGCTGATGCAGCGGGCGAGTGAGGGGCTGCATGCAAATGGCTGAGGGGAAAGCGGGGTCAAATTTGTATTCACACATACTAAATGTACCAGAGGTATAAAGTTGTATGGCATAGACCTTAAGACATGTTGGGATGATTTTCATTAATGCCTTGAAAAGGACTAAATGGTGTTCCCTGAAGGTGTCATGGTCTGTCAAAACTTGCTTCATCAAGATTACCCTTCACTCACTGAAATGTTATATTTTGTGCCATAAAGGGGTCCAGTGTGCAAAGACTAACTGCAAGGCTGCGAGGTGTCTGGCCAACTAGCCAGTGCCCTTTCCCAGTATACTCTGGTGTTGATGCCAGTCGATCATAGCTCAGCATCAGTCAGAGAACAGCATAAAAACAGTTGTTTCAGTAGGAAATGAACAAAAACAGAGTGAGCATGCAAACAGAAACCTGTCATTAATTCATACCTACGCACCTAACAAGACTATAACAAATGGTTTTATTGTTGGTAGGCATTAAGGAGCTTTTTTACTTAATAATTCTTCCAAGTTCCAAGTCCAGCAGAGATTAAGTTGGAGTATCATTAAAAAATTCAGTTCCTCCTCCTCCAAGAAAAGTTCTTAGAGGTAGACGTGATTCGACTGTATCTGAGGTAAGACTCACTTCATTATGACCAGGGTCGTGAAGCGTAATCTGGTAAAAGCCATCTCTCGGGTTCAATACACAAACAGCTGGCTGGTTTTGCTACAGTTGCTGTCGGCTTACCTTGTCTCCCACTTTGACATTCTTCTTCCCAATCGGACCTTTTAAGTCCCACCAGCAGCCAACAGTCACACATACTCGACTCGAACTTTTCTTCCCAGTGAGGCGCTCAGTTTAGTAGTCCTGCCAAGTATGGTAGGTTACAGAGAGCCTATTTTATTAAGGCTACTTTGCAGACCATTGATTCAGCTCCTTACAGTCATGGGAGGACTTGCATTTTATTTTTAGGTGTTTAAAAAAAAAAAAATCTGATTAAAAGTTTGATTTGTTATTTCATATTACTGTCTATACTTTCATGAAAACTATTTACCTTGTTGCTTTGTTGAAACTCACACCCACTGCAACCCACCTTTTACATGCATTTAGCCATTTAAATATTTTTAGGGCCATTCAGTGAGTGATTTAATGCATTGCTTTTTGTAATAAGTAAAAATGGCTAATTTCACCCAACACATTCCCGATAGCACAGCTTGATTACTGAAACAGAAAGGATAACAGAAAGGTTTCCCTCTACACATACCACAATTATTAGAAGATTCTGTAATTCCCATTTTATTGGAATAAGTTATATGACAAAGTACAACCGAGTAAGGATGCAAGTATATCGCAGGACAGAAAGAAGAAATTGATGAATAAGCACTGCTGAATGTAAGGCCTACCAGCAGAGGAGCCCATCTGAATTGTGGGTATGCCGATTTATTTATTTATTTTAGATGCAGAGGGTAAATTTCTATAGCTATACTATAAAAATCAGTATGTTATCTCCACTGATTATGCCTCAAACTTGTTTTCGTCCTATGAAAGGCTGACTACACTTTGTGAAGGATTTTCCGGACCTGACATCGCGTTTATGCCCATGGTGGTATCTACAGCTGCCCTTTTCCCCCACATGCAGCAACCTCAGGAGATAATGAGAATGCTTCTGACATGGATTAAGTACCGAAGCACTCCGTCTGGTTTAGGCAAAGATCGTCTGAGCAGAGCATGCAGGAGGCGGGCCGTGCACAGGCTTCTTGTGAATTCAAAAGAACACAGACCTTGATATATTGTCACATGGTCACAACAGGACCTTAGATTAGGAAGCTGGTAAGTAAAACAGAGTTTGGTCTGATCTGACCGAGTCAGACATTTGCATTCTCACACACAGCTACAGCAGGTACTGTCTATAAAAGCTCATATTGCCCTTCCTGTGTGTGAAAACGGCATTAGATTTTACCCAAACACTACGGCAGTAGTAGGCACAAACTACTTACTGGTTACCTGCGCAAACTCATTTCTCTTTTGACTGGAACAAGGAACAGTGTGCAGGCTTTGGGGGACGTATTCGCAAAAATTGAATATTTATAATTGGTTTTTCATTAGTGTATGACCACCTGCAATTGTTCTGTTTCCATCCTTTCATATTTAGACAGGAAGCAGCTCCTCCTCCAGTGAGACCACAATTAACCACGGAACAAACCAAAGCTCCTGCCCATCAGTGCGAACACAGACATGTATACCTAGACGCCGCATTGAGCGCCGACTCGTATGTCAACGTCGCCGCCATATTGGAGGGGGCAAGAGCGGCCAACATCACATGAGAGAGATGCTGCACTCTGGTGCTGTGTGGAGTTTTTCGAACCATTTCACAGTCAAAACGGGATCACATGGGATTACCTTTCACAGGTAAGGCTGACGAATTGTTATTGAACGTATTTGGCCATTCTAACATTTTGAAAACAAAATTTTTTTGTGCCTTCCCAATGTATATTAGTGCATATCTGAATGTGTGAATGAACGCATTAAGTAAAATAACGTTGTAGAAAGGCGCTTCATGAAGTTCAGTCCATTCACTTGAATTAGCTCACAGCGCAGCTTTGCCTCCTCCAATATAGTGTCCGCCATATTGGAGGAGGCAACAGAGGCGTCTACGTATATATGTCTATGAGTGCGAATGCAGGTATGTTTTAAAGCATAGCAACACAAAAAGAAACTCTGTCTTCAGCATTAGGGCTCGACAGTGCAAGTATTTCACCTACATGTGTAACCAAAGATAGGTGTATGAATTGCAAAATATATTTAGGAGCACGCAAGTGAGTACTATAGGTTTATAACAACTACAGTGGTAACGATCCAATAACACTGCATAACTTCTGTCTGACCCACACACAGCAGACAGCAAATAGGCAGCACCAAAGGAGACATTTAATCTGGGTGAACTTAAACATAAAGTTTTTCTGGAGCTGAAAACACACCGCTCATTACTAGCACTATATTACTTATCAGACGACCTGCTCAACAATCTTACGCATGCACATAAGTGATGTTTTCAACTCCTTCCATCCACCTTGGTATGCTTTATACGACCACAGTGCACATGCCACACTAATATGAATGCTGCAAGCTAAAATTAAGTCTCTATGCAGACAAACAGCCAGGTTGTTTTTGGCTGATTCTCGCCAACTTTGCTGCAGGCTGAGGGGGCAGCTGCTCTCTCTAGCAGTGACACCTGCAAGCAAGTGGTGCAAAAGCATCCATCCAAAGCATAACCCAATTCAACCAAATGCCATTTTAACAATTTGGAGAACTTGTGTGGTCATTGTAAAAAGTAACCCTGAAGTTTTCCCCTGAGGTCACAGTCACTAAAAATGTTACCAGAACTGAGTAACAGTTTTTCCCCGTGTGTATTTATTTATTTTTTATGTTTATAGATTATACGCCTGCAAATGACAAGATCTGTAGAGTGAAGCCTTACCTAGTGCCAGTTAAATACTACAAAAAAAGTATATTTTTCTATGGGTATGTCTAGGGCTTTCTGAGAAACCTTTTTTTTTTTTAAAGGCCAAATTGGAGACTCCAAATGACCCGTGGATAACTTCATAAAAACTTTGCACATGAGAGTCAAAACAATGGTAACTAAAGCTTTCAGAGGCCTGAAGCATAACTCAAGCATAAACACATTACAGTGCTTTTTCACCTTCATGAAACAAAACTGTGCATATAAAAGAGTAAAAACCATGGTAACGGTAGCATACGGATGCCTGAAGCATAAACACATGACAATGTTTATTCCCATCTTGAAACTAAACTTTGTGCATGCAAGATTCAAAACAAGGGCTAAAGTGTAAAGTGGAAGTTTAACTGAAAAATAATTTTAAACACAGCAAACAAGTTGCATTTCCATTTATTCCTTTTATGGGTTACTGGCAACATGTACGTCACCGGAGCAGTCTAACCACTGGGGAGTGCTCCCCTGGTGTTTGTGCATGGTACCGCCCACCAGTGCTGCTGTTACCCATGATAAGCGCGAGCCTCCGGCACTTTTAGGTAGCACATAATTTGCTCTCGCTGTCCGTTTCCTCATCATTTAGATTCTTGAAGCACTCGGAAACTGCACTTTTTACATTCTGCACATGAAGACAATCGGCACTGGCAGAAGGTGGTTACCTTGTTGTATATTGTTATTGTATTTTTTGCTACATCACAACACTGCAGGCACAAACAGCTGCAAACTGGCTTGGTCTGTGCAGAAAAGGAGAAGGGCAGCCACTTCCATTTCATGATGATGTGTGGACAGGACATGAAAGCTGCTTTGGGGTCAATTAAGGTTTTAGTCAAAAGTTCAGAGTGCATGCTCCATTTTATTATGAGGTTACCTGAGTTTTTTTTCTTTTACATCCAAACACATCCAACCAAATGGATCCAAATACTGCTTTCACCACTGTGCTACAGTTTGCTTTAGCACAGAAGAGGGCACTGCAGAAAAACCTGAACACCATGTCCAAAGTTTTCTAAACCTGCTTTCAATGCTGTATTTATTTTTGACTGGTTCTTGGTCCCCCTTGTGTCCCTGATCCCTTTATTTACAAAAAATATATTTTTTTATATATATATATATATATATATATATATATATATATATATATATATATATATATATATATATATATATATATATATATTAGAAATTGTCATCACACACCTAAAGTTCTCTGAGCGCTTCTTAGGGAAAAGTATGTGTTTTGACCTACAACCAATGCGCAGCAGCATCTCGTAGTAAATACTAAATCTCAGATCTGAGCTTGTTCTCTCAGCCTCTTGATATTTTAATCAGTTTATTCACTTTTCCCACCCTCCATTTCCTTTTTCTCCCTCCCCTGACCCCTGTATGCAGTAGCAGGGGCAGCGATGATGCCCACCCAGCCAGTTATAACACAGTTATATCCCATTCTCACAGAGAAAGTCACAGTAAAAGCTTTCAAACATGGAGCAGAGCTTAGAAAGATGTGAAAAATGTTTCTTTAATATTCTGTCTTCTCTTAAATAATTTAAAATTTCAACATGCAGTGATGTGGCTTTTGAAAAAAAAATGACAATGTGATTCAGATGTCCACTACTCATTGTTCAACAACCATTTATTATCTTTACAGCCTTCACAAGAAAGATTGTGAAGTAATCTTTCTTCAAGACCATTAAACCCATGAAATAAGAACACATGTAGAAGGTGTTTAAGGACTGCAATTAGCATTACCTGAACATGAGCAGAGATGATCCCATCTGGTACACTTTCCAGCACTCCATTAACAGCTGCGTGGTTGTTGATGTCCTTGGTAACAGTCCACTCTGTAAACAATCAATAATAATAAAAAAAAAATGTAATTTTATTTTATTTCAGCAGATGACTTTTGCTGAGACTTAAATAATAGCTAATTGTTTACCTGGATTTAGTGTGTCCACATCCAGCATACCCCCTTCGCAATAGCTCTGCAACTCCTCCACTTTGACTTTACTCCAGGGGATGTAGGTAACTCCCCGCTCGACATCCCAGAACTTTTTGTGAGCAGGTTTTATACCTTTATTCAAAGCCCAAGCAATCTAGGAAAGAATGATGTTTGGTATAATCACCAAGTTATCAAACGGCACTGAGACAAGTTCAGTAGAACTAACATATAACTGGAAACAAAAGCATTTTGCATACCTTAACTGGTTTCTGATTGACTTTGTATGACCCCCTACTGAGTCTGTTCAAGGCTGTGTAGGCATCTTGCCTGTGAACCATAACAATATAGGCACAACCCCTGGGAGGAATCATCTGGACCCAGAGCAAAGAGTTCAACGCGTTAAGATCATTGAAGCTTGTAAGTATAATTCAGATCACTGATGTTCAGAAGTATTCTTGACACGAATCGTCCAGACTTACATTGATGGACTCGATCTGCCCGAACTCTTCCAAAAGACACATTACATCAGACTGCTGAGTTTTCTTGTCTAGCTGTCCAACCCAAAGTGTGGTACTGCAAACTACGGGCAAAAAGACAGAATTTAAATTCACACTGAGCGTTAGTATTTATTGAGATAACTAACTCACACCGCTGAAGCCTCAGATTTCTTCAAGATGCATTTGTACAAAATGTATTTTGTACAAAACCAAAGATTGTGGATTTGATCCCACATCACTTTAAGTGCCAATTATACTCCAGGTTTTCATGGAGACAGCAGATCTTTATATGCTTCCACCCATACTACAAATGGGTACGTTTGTGAAGACAAAGATAGAAATGAAAGCGTGCGCAATCACTCAACAATGGAGCAAGAACGAGCACCTCTTATTTTTTCAGGGCCAGCGCAGATAATCAGCATGTAGTACCCAATGTCTCGTCTGTCCAAGGTTTAAAGCTTTTTGTTTCCTCAGAGAGAAGTAAAACAAAGATAAATTTGGAATATGTAACCTTGGGCTCTGAATCAAACTCAACTGTATTCTGACAGAGGAGCCAGCATTTTTTTTTTCTTTCTTCACAGAATCAGGAAAACTACTCAGAGGCAGCCGAGAGGAAGTTCTTTCTTCTACCTCAAGCCAGCCAAATGTGTATTACACGTTACACTAAAACCCACAAATGAACATATGTGCATACCTTTCGTCTTGCTTGAAAAAATCTCCCTCAAATTATATCCCAACACACAGAAGCCAATCAGTGGGATTAAAAAAAAAGATAATAAATCAGCTAATAAACCAATAAACTGGCCTACTGTGTACAGAAATTCATCAGGTGTTATGAGAAGACAGAAAGAAAGAATCTACATTAAAAAATACACTTTCCAAAGAAAAAAAAAAGCATGCTGAACTAATGACTCAAAATGTCACCTCTAATTACTTGCAGTGCATGAGGACCTTAAATGTAGTTTTAAAAAAATAATTACACATTTTAATCTCTTAAATTAAAATAGCTTCTTTCTTTTGGTCTAGACAGGCTGATATTGTAGCTGCAAGTGGCACTGAGTACTGCTGTAACACGTACAGCAGTTACAGGTCTGTATCAGGCCCAGTACATACCGCTTAGCATCTGACTCTTTATGCTGGGAAGACCTTTCTGCCGGCGCTCTCGGTCCTTCTCTCTTTCACTCCTATCCTGGGAATGAGAGCGAGATCTCCAGTGCTGTTCTCGGGAGGGAGAATGCTTTGGCCTTCTTGAGCGAGATGAAGATCTTGATCTTCTTCTCCTTGGAGATCTGAAATACAAAAGAATAAAACATGGGAACATTGTTTCAACAAATAATGCAGATCTCCAGGGGCGAATGACTCTTTTCAGATGGTAAGAAATGACAAGCTGAGCAAAGAGTTTTGGGAGTTCACTGCTTGTAATTTATCCTAAAGAATTGATTGAGGTTATTAAATACCTTCTCAGTCAACTGTAATCTGAGAAGTACTTAAACAGGATTTGGTAAAGGTTAAATATCTTTTAAACAAAGTGATGCAACCATGAGATTTTTTTTTTAGTAGGCCAACCCTGAAGTTAGCAGTGCCTACACAAAAATACAATGAGACTTTTGAGAAAGTCTTAGAAAATAAGCTCTACAGTCTATACAAACCACTCACATGAATTTGATGCTTCATATATAAGTAAAATAAGACAAATTTGGAGTTCTGAAGGGGCTTTGAATTGTATTTTGACAGAAGATGTAGCATTTTTCAGGAAATCAGAAAAACCATAGATAACCAAGAGACAGTTCTTTCTCCCACCTCAGCCCAAGCATTTCTTACCTAACATTAAAAGACTATAATCCAGCGTTTGACATGATGTCCTTTGCCTCTATGTCACTGAAACGTGTTAAAAATACATAAGTGGGGTTCTACTAACATATTTTATGTTACAGAGCAAAACGAACTGCAGAATAAAACATGAAAATGCCCAAACCTTGGTATTAATCACAGAACTCAAACATTAACTTTGAACTGAGGGAACCTGGAGTACAAAAACACTATCTCTGGGTTTTAGTGCTCATTCTTGTGTCGCCCTATGAGTACTGTGAAATTCACAACCCCCAACAATCAGTGAACAATCCTGCACAATTATTCTTGATGAACAAAGTGGTTACCTGGAGCCAGACCTGGATCTTCTCCCATGGCCTCTGTGTCTGCCTTCCCGCCTCATAGATGGATCTTCTCTTGAACTTCCCTAAAGAAGAATGACATGAGCTTTTCTTCTTTCTTTTTTTTTGAGTTTGCAGCATAGGCCAAGACAGAAACATCTCAGCCACCAACAATGGCAACTTAATCATGAAAAAGAAAGTTTACATCCAAGTGCAAATGCTTACCCGGGACTGAGAGTAGACCTCGTTTGTGGATTGGTATCCATCTGGAATCATATGATGTTCAGTATGACTCGCTCCTCCACTGTGCTGAGGATCGACAACGAGACAGCCACGTGAAAGGAAGTGTTCAAAAATTACCAGAACAAAAAATTTTGTTTGACATATCAGAGGCAAAAATTAAAAAAAAATAGCAACTTAATTTGCCCTCAAGAATCTATGAAGAGCATGCAAGTATTAAAATTGAAAGCTACTAACTGAGAGTTAGAAGAGTTATCACATGGCATGGTTACGGACAGATACCTTTATCTCCTCGGTCTGACCCATCATATGCCGATTAATGCCTGTGTTGTGCGCCTGACCAGGAAACTGGCTCGTCATAGTTTCAGGTCTGTCATGACAAAATACACAGCGGGTATTATAAACACGTGGTTTATAATACGTGCCATCCCCCCGCCCCCCACTGCAGACACTCGGGACAACAACAAGAATAAACCAGTCAATAACATTAAAAACAGCTGCATTCTGTATAGCTTTTGTGTTGTGCACGCTCATTCGGTGCTTCAGAGGTCATTTTAATTTACAAGAGTAATCTGTAATGTTCCCAACTTGAACTGTATAAAGTGTAAATTACAGTCTCATGAGTGACATTTTGGGTGAGCAACAGTGTGGCCAGCCTGTTCCTACGATTGCTGTTAACTCACACGCTCACTCGAGCGAGCATCAAAGCAAAGGTGCCTTGGTTTTCAATTCATGATTCTCACTTCACATCACATTTTGTGCAAATTTGATAACTGTCCTCCTGCCTGTTAGTTTTTAAGCTATACAAAGTAAGCCCACACTGCCAATCTGAAAGACTGGTGATAACGGCCGTGCACCTCTCTTTAGCGCTTTACAGTCGCTGCTGCTACTCGAGTATTCCTGTGTTTCATGAAGTAACCCGCAAATGAAAATGTCTCGTCTCTAAAAGACCAATGTAATCCCATGTGTTTCCTCATCACTTATTTGGCTAACACTGGCCAAGCACTGATAATGACTGCACATGAAGATACATGTGTGGAAGGGTAGTGATAACAAAATGTGCAAATAAAGTTTTTAAATCAAAAACAAACAACATTGTCAACTAGGCTTAAATAAGTAGTCAGCATTTGCAAGAGCATAAAAAAGGCACACCTAACACAGTTTAGGGTATTATCATCAAAATGTGGCTAAGGGTTATTCAGTGTAATAACTTGGGTGAATGAGTTAATATATAACTAAATGTCACTTGCACTGAACATACAGTATCTTCTATCAGCTTTTATAGTGCAACACCTTCGACGGTGGAACATATGCAACGTGTCGGCAAGTCTCGAGGTCACTTTCATACGAAGAAAAAACAACACACGGGCGTAAACGCGTTAATCCACTTTCTGAAACTCACTGTGATTGAACATTGCCTTCAGCAGCTGCTGTGTCTTCAGGTTCATCATCATAGTCAAATCGATCAAGGAGTTTCTGAGGAAACATATACATGTATGTATTAGGGACAGGCATAAAGTTATCAATTATTAAAAAAAAACAAAAAACTTTGTGACTAATTTTTGTCTACCTTAAAGCTGTTTGCCAAGTGCCAGCCACAAAACTGGAAATGAACACACTGCTAATAACCAGGTGCCAGACCAATAAAATGTGTGCGACACAGTGAGATCAGTTGGTACTGTACAAACACGATACACATGCAAAGCTGACTGCAGCCATCAAAAAGTCCCACGCAGAATACATGAGAGCAAGGTCCACCGCAAACTGTGTCATATAAAACCAGCACGTCGTAACTCTACCACAACTATATGGAAAAGAGCTGAACAGCTCACAGCAAACACCAGCTAGTCTTTGGTTTAGTTGGCAACATCGAGCCGTGCTAGTACCTCGGCTAAAGAGCTTTTCTTTTCAGTGTGTGCGCTGTATGCGTTGAGCTGGGCCAGTGGGATCTGGGGTTGGTTTGGTACGTTGTTTTCAGTGGCGGCTGCTAGAGTCTTATCTGCCTGCTGGATGTTCTGGAGCATCCTTTGCAGCTAGAAGAGGGAGAAACAGGCGCCATTCAGATCTAACACAGCATTAGTTAAGCTGCTGGAGGACAAGACAAATTACTGCTTACCTCCTGACCATGAGGGGACTGGAACAGCTGTGCCACAGCAGCTAAAGCGTCAGGACTCGGTAGCTGGGGCACCGCAGGCACGACTGGGACATTACTGACAGGAGGCCGTGTCTCCGGTTGGGGCTCAGCAGGAGCTGTTCAGACACAATAACACAGCTTGTGTTTGCATGACGCATTACAACATCACACACTTTACTCTCAGGTAACACTCAGTTACAAACACTGTGCAAAGTAAACACCAGTTCCACTACCTTCCTCTGCAGGACGAGGTGCAATGATACCATTCGCCATATCCATTAGAGGCTGAAGGATGTCCATGTCAAACACACCATTCTTCTGCCATAGGTTGAGGACACGGACAATTTTGGTCTGATGGGGGGGGAAAGGGAAAAAAATTAATCTATGAGATTGTATCTACGAGATTTTTTTTGTGGTACTTATTGTAATTATATAAAAAACTAAAAATACAAATTACCTTATCATCCTCCGGGCAGCGATAAAGGTTTTGGAAGGTCTCTGAGAAGTTCTTTAAGAACCTGGGACCAAATACATCCTTGTCAACACCGAACTGATGGCGCGACTGTCGAACAATGGAATCGACCACATACAAACCGGGAACCTTTAATTCAGGCTTGCACTGAAACAAAAGCAACGACAGCTTGCATCTGTAAAACGCAGACTCATCTTAACAATATAACACGCAGCAAGAGGCTGAATAATACATACCTTCTTAATGAACTTTTCAACAATCTGGACAACATGTTTGTAAAGCTAATGAGACAAAGAAAATGTCAGTCACAACATATGAAAGAATATAGTAGGCAACATAGTGGGATAAAACAAATACCTAAAAATTCTCCTTTCCTGCATAATTTTTTTTTAAATCAGTGGAAAAGGCATCAAAGGATCAATCCATGACAAACGCTCTTGTTCATGGTGACCGCCTGATTTTTTTTTTCTTTATTTAACACAGAGTGACAAAATATTGTTTCTACCCTTTTACCAAATCTATAGTGGCTAAAATCTTAAGTTTATCACCATCACTGTCTTTCATTCTACATCAGTCAAAGGGTCTAGTGCTCACAACCTTCCAAACTTTTATCATTATCTACCACACACAACTATAGCACTTTGTTTGGGGAGGCTACCCCAGCTAATAAACATCAACCTACAGTGTTATTAGGCATATCTGTGTAACAACCATGACATCAGGTTTGCTCATTATGCAACATTATGAAAGGAACAGTGCAAAATTCTGGAGGGTTGCTTAATCCAACGATAACATTGACATTTACTTTACCTTGATAGCTTTGATGGCTGATTTTGTTACAGACATCATTTTAGCGCGGGATATTGGCGGCTTCATTTCAATCATGGAGAACAACTAAAAGGTGTTTTGGGGGGGGTGGGGGTGGGGGGGACATAAAATCAGTTAGCTTTATAAGAGAAACTGATATAAAATTACATTAGATATGTGGTGTCTTTTATAAAACAAAGCAGTAATATATCCCAATAAAACATAGCAGCATACAGAGAGACAATTCAGCAACAGGAAAGCCTCCGCAGTCTCAAAGGGTTTAAACAAAAGTTTGAAAGGTTATATTTTTTTCCCTTTGGTGCGGCGCTGAGCGGCCACTTGTTACAGCAGCTATTATTTTTTTGTTTTTAAATTTTAAAGATATTCAAGTGATGAAGTTGATTTTCTTTTATTGCAGGTATTCTGAAGTTTTGCAAATCTGCTCCTGGGTTTTCTTCTCGATATACTATTAGCTACAGAGAATCTGCACCAGCTAATCACACTTGATCTACCGAGCAGAGTGAAGACCTCACCATCATCACAGTGAATGTGAGGCCCGTGGATGGTGGGGACGAGCTCGACGAGCTGATTAAGACTCGCAGAGGATACTATGGTGTAATATATTGTGTTTTCACAGAGACACCGCCACACTCATCCTTCCCTGACCACAGCGTGACTGAACCTGGCATCAGGACATTCTGAGCAGACATGTGACGTTGATGTGAATGCTGACACAGAGGTTAATCAAATGACCTTGACTAAACCATTCTGGACCACCCTCTGCACCATTTACTGGACAGACAGCACAGGACTTTCTCTAGCATCTGCTTCACATCACCTGCCACAATGACAGACACAGAAAATGTTTCCTACCTCATACCAAAATACCTGAATGGACTGAGATCTTTTATTTTATTACAGTTTTTTCTATTAATTTGTGCTCCTTCTTTTGTGCAATTTTTTTACCTGACAGAGATATTTTTTCTAGTCATATATATATATATATATATATATATATATATATATATATATATATATATATATATATAAAATTGTACAAGTCAACTTTATTTAAGCTGTTCTGTTATATGTCTTGGCTGCTGTGACGCAATAAATTCTCAACTTTTAGGATAAAAAGGTTAAATCTTATTTTTTACAAACACAAGACCACTGATCACTTGGCATGAATATTAATTTACAACTGACTCAAATTGTATTTTTAACAGAAAGTACACTCTAAAAAGTTAAATATTTGTTAAATGGTAATCTGTAATCATACGTGTACTTTGGTAAAGTGGACTTAATACCTCTTTTTCACCTACAACACAATAGTCCACACACAGGAAACCAGTTATGACCCAAGAATGTGTAAGAAATCATAGAAACGGCCTCTTATATTTCTAAAGCTGCAACAAATTTTAAGAACACACAGGTCAGAAACAAACCAATAACCACACTTCAAGTACACACAGCAAACAAATAAATAAATAAATACAGAGGCCTTCACTGTTAACCAGTTATGAAATGCCTTATGACTCGCTTAACTCACTGGAAGTAACAGTAAACATCTGAAAACAAGCACATCAGTGGTACCGAAGATCTCACTACATGTCATTCATTCTAAGTGCTATGACCTTACGAGAATAATTTATTTCCTAAACATTTTTACCGATCGTGGTCTCAGCAGTGTAGGGTTAAATTAATAATTAAGGTGAATACTAAAATTAAAGGCCGTGTAGGATTAACGTACTAGCACTGAACTACGGCTACGCTAGCGGTTAGCAAATCCACTGTTTACGTTGTAACTGGACAATAAGCTGGCGCTGGCACCGTCCCCAAGGTGGATGAATAATAACCAAAAAAAAAAACAATGCCTGACATTAAGTAGCTCTGACAGTATATTTGCTTTTCCTCGTGGAACTTAAGTAAAACATGAGTAAACTTTACCTCCATGTTGAACGCGTTCACTGCATCCATAACGGCTGGTTACTGTTGAAAATTGATTGACTAGCCTTTATATTTGGTTACTTCACCTTACCATAACCACGCGCAGATACATATAGCTAACAACATAACGACCGCCGGCGTCGGGAAGCTTTCTTTTCCTTTCGATGTGGCGCTAATCAACTGTTAGCTAAGCTAGCTTCGCGGTTCCACCCTGTAGGGAACCTGTGATGTCACGAGGTAATGCTGCCTTCCTTGCTATCGGAAAATTTGAAGTCGCTTTGATTTTTCTACAAAAGTCGCTTTGTGGCCTTTTGGAAACAAATTACTAACATTCACTTTCAGGACGGAGAAAGTATGACTTTCAGTCATTGTTGCATGACAGGTATTCATTAGTAATGAGTACCGTTCTATAAGTTAAACTGCTCGTGAGGGTTTTATGACTTAATGGACAGTGGACGACGGGAAGTGGTGAAGTTTAATCGTTGAAATTCCTACAACTGTCAATACACCTTTGACCCAGCGAGAGGTAACCGGCAGTGTACAGGTAAACCTTTGGACTGAGGACCGCGTGGACAAAACTGTTACTGTAAATACTCACTGTAAATAACTCTGAATATTTTGTTCACAGAACAAAATGTGCAAAATAAAACGTTCTCCAGATGTTTTTGTGACTCCACCGGAACTTATTGAAGCTGTTATGCTTCAGGTCGCTGGGTACCCTACACATTAGCGTCATATCCGCTCTTATTTATGGCATAATCCAAAGATGTAAGTTCCATCCATCCATCCATCCATCCATCTATCGTCTTCCGCTTACCCTTTTCAGGGTCGCGTTTATACAACCAGAGCCAGTGAGTCATTTGTAATTTGACAGTAACGCATCAGGGGGCGCTCGCGATCCAGTTTAAAGTGTCCGCTCCGATGTGCATCCGTCACCTTAGAAATAAACAGCAGCACTCAGAGATACACGAAGGAGATTAGGGCCGCATTGAGAGGGAAAATAAATTGTGCATTTTGAGAATATGGTCAAAATTTCGAGAAAAAAGTCTAAATATTATTTTGAGATTTAATATATTTTACATATCCCCTCTGTACTGCACAAAGGCGCAACCATCGATTTCCTTGCATCTGTCCATTGCCAGTTTGTGTGGGTTTTTTTTTCTGAGCAGATGCTGCGTTCAGCATCATCTCTTTAACATCCTCATACTTATCACTACATCATGTTAATGTACCAAAAGAGAAATTATTTCCTTGTTACTATAACTGACTCTAAAGTATAGTTTCACTAACTCATCTACACAAGACAGTTTGGAGAGGGTATAGCAGACGTGGCGTGGTAGTTGTTTGACTTGAAACCTCAACTTTAATCTCCACATTTTGACCTTTTTCTCAAAATTTTAACTTTATTCTCAAAAATCATAATTTTTTTTTTCAATGTGACCCTAGTACTCCTTTGTAGAGAGATAAAATCATTAACTGGAATTAAAAGTGTTTATCTTCCCACCCTGTCCTGCTCTACTCAAAATTGCACCTGTACTATGAACCTGTTTATGGTAAGCAATTTAAAAAAAAGATATTCTGTAGGGCCAAAGGTGTGAAGTAATGAGGTACAAATACTTTGTTACTGTACTTACATAGATTTTTCAGGTATCTGTACTCAAGTATTTCTTTTTCTGACTACTTTTTACTTTTACTCCCCACATTTTTACACAAATATCTGTACTTTCTACTTCTTACATTTTCAAAACAGTCTTGTTATTATCTGAGAGAAGTTTGTACCTATCTCCGGTTGCTTCACCGTCAAATTAAAAAACAACCTGAGTCTAAATGGCAGGAACAGTAACACATAAGACACAATCCTACTGGCATTACCTGTATCACGGGGATAATCGCATAAAAAGAGATTAAAGAGATCAAACCATATAATTTATGTAGCATTTATTTCCAGGGAGAGAAATGAATAAGCGATAACTTCACTCATAGAAGAAAGATGTAAGATAGGAGAGGAAGGAGAGAGGCTTGATTTAAAGGTAAGGACTGCAAAACAAACTGAGGTATACTAACTTGGTGCAATTCAATGATTGTAAAATCTAATCCAATCAACTGTTGTACTGTAAATTGACAGTAAAGCTCTGTGTTGGTGCACAGCAGCCGTGTCCATGGTCAGAGTTACAGGTTACATCAGTGCAGCAGAGATGAGTCTGAATCAAAGCTGCTGATGCTGAGATTCATTCACTGGATCCAACATTTCTACAGACTGTATGCAGTCAGTGTAGGGGATGGAGATCAGATCAGATAGCTGTGAAATACTGGGTTACATCTTTGTGAGTTCACTCCATCCACACAGAGCAGTAAACCTCAGCAGGAGGTCAGCTGATCACAGCCTGCACACCACGAAAATTTACTGGAGCTCACAACAGGAAGTTGTGATTCTTCTCCCCATGCGGAGCCACTACAGCTGATCTTAGGGTTCCTCCACCTTCTGAATCCCACTGGAACCCCTGAGTGTCCTCATGATGGTGTTTAGGTGGAGGCACAGTCGCCCTCTACTACGGAGGACACAGAGACACAGTTTGTGTCCTACATAACAGATTCAAGCGGAGTACATTCATTAGGATTAAAATTTAAATTGGAATAATATTTGTATTCTCATGTATTATTTTATATTATAACAATAATATATAATGAGGTTCAGTTAGATTTACACAAAAAAAAAAATAGCTGGTAGAAACGTTCTCCAAAGAGCTACTTTTACTTTCTTACTTTGAGTACATTTCAGAGCCTGTACTTTTTACTTGAGTACAGAAGTTGAACCAGTACTTTTACCAAAGTATTTTTTAACACAGGTACTTGTACTTAAGTACACAATGCCTGTACTTTTGCCACCTCTGTGTAGATCTACAGTAAAAGTCGCCTAAGTCAAAGTTGCACAAATAGGTTTTTTCTTTCTAGTCCGATGGCTTCTGCAGGTCCTGATTGTTACGAATATTAATTCCAGTAAAAATCATCTCCTAAGTCGGATCACACAAGTTGGATTTTCGCTTCCTCTCGCACTTACGAGAAATAGGAGATTATAAAATTTGTGGAAGCAAATTCAGGGATGAAGCAGAAAGCAGAAAGCCATGAAATTCAATATTAGAACCCAAACTGTCTGATAGTTTTGAAGAATCAGATTTTATCCAACTTACATAAGACAGATTTTCAGATGGGCCATGGGCCATTTCGATTCGACTTAGGCGATCTTTACTGTAATTACTTTCTCAGTTTTTTTTTCCCTGCACCCTGATATTGTTTCTGTGCCCACTTCACTGCTAAAGACATTTTCCATTTTGTTGCTACACTTCTGAATGACACAACTCATCCAAACAGTTTGTACTTTGGTCAGTCAGAACTGCAGATCTCTCACTTTCCTTTACACTGTCCGTTAATGCATTAGTGTTTTCAGTCAAAATACTTCAAACCTTTTTCAGTGTTTCTGTGGGTCGCTGTGGTTTTTTTTTGTGTGTCCCTGTGTGATTTGCCTGACCTTCATGAAGCGAGACCAACAGCCCAGCTTTGAACCACATGTGTGCTGAAGAGAAATCCACCAATCAGTTTAAAGTGTAATCTGCCAATCAGAATGCTCCTCTGCATTTGACTCCACCAACTGAAAACAGCAGGCAAAGCTGTCAGCTGAACTGCATTAAGTGCAGAGATACAGTCCCTCTGTGGGAAATCCCTGTTAAATTTGCCTCGGCATACCTGCCAAACAACTGAAGAAAATTATAAAACAAACTCACATTGTTTCTTATCTTAGTTACTGCTGTGTGTGTGTGTGGGATTCTGTTAAACCTTTTGTTTTGCATGTTCGTTTATCGAAACAGGAATGAGACAAAAACACACGGGAATAAGGAGTCCAATTATTAAATTTAATTTTGCCATTTCAAACAGTTGACGGATTCATCTGGACCAGAACTACATGCCATACCTGTGTGAGCTGACATGGCGTACTGGTACCCTTTCATTCAGCTTAGGGTTCAATATAGTCACATGTTATCAGTGTTGGTGACATAATATACAAAACAATCGTACAAAACAACAGCCGGATCTTCTGAATGACCTCGGAGTCTCTCTTTTATCGTTTGTTTGGTCTCCGTCAGGCTGACCATCGCCACCCGACACAGTCCTGGCGTCTTATTATTACTAAACTGTTAGTGAGAAGGACATAGCTAGAATGAACTGTTCTTAGCTGAAACCAAACATCCTATACTGTGTATTTTAATCAATTATGCTTTTTTCCAGACAAATTTCTCAGGGAAATAAATGTAGATTTCGTACAGACAATCATATAGCATGAATATCCCTTCACAACCACTTCTAAAACAAAGGCCATAGCTCCTATCATAATACTTGTTGAAATGTGAGCATCACAAGAATGAGCTCTACACATCAGTGTGGTTTTCATATTCCTGGGGTCAGAAATGTGGTCATGGGAGCAGTTTGAAAAAGGGGCTTTGTCCTGGTGTTGAGAAAATCTCCTCCCCAAAACTACAACTGCTCTCTATGGAGCAGTTGGAAGGTACTCCCTCTGCTTGGACCCACGCTGTTGAAAAAGTTTACATCTGTCAGAGGTGAGACACACATTGTTTGAAAGAAGAGGAACAGCTTTACGTTTTGAGGGTAAAATGATGGCTGTAGAGATAAAACTGTGGACATGGCGGCAGTTTAAAGAGAAATTTTTCAGAATAATAATTTAGATTCCCCCACTCTGACAGTTGGAGCTCTCACTCTAACCGCCAAGATTCCATCCAATACACACCCATTATAAAGTCTGAAAGGGGTGGGAAAAAGCATGAAACTTAACCTGGAACTGAAGAAAAACCACAAAAGACATTGAAATGATAAATTCAAGCTGAATAGTTAAAAGTCTTGGCATCGTTTTAAAGTTTGAATGGTGTCTGTAGCTAAAAGTATGTGGAAGTAGTTAGAACTGAAAGAGGAGGTTGAATGAGGATTTGAACAGTATCTGAACCAGCATTCAATGATGTGTGACCACCTCATTTGCATATGGAATGTTGACCAGAACTCTCCTTGGATACAAGTGATGTCATCTGTAGCAAAGACTAATGACTTTGATCTTATTAGCTTTGATCTTTAAACATAAGCAGGCAAGAGAAACCAAGTGGATTCATTTTCAGCTTTGGAGTCGGTTTGTTTGCAGCTTTTAAGTTGGCAGCTTTCACACGTTCGACATCGGCCGAGAAACATTTGTAAACTTTACAGCGCCAGTGAATCAAGGTTACAACATGTCTCAGCACCCAAGACAGAGCAATTAAGCCAAGTCTCTTCACTGGGGTAGTAAGCCAAATATCCTGCATGATGTTGAATCCCTCTGAAGTTCTGATATTATGCATGACGCGAAAAGTCATCTGGAGGAGGAAAACAGAGAGATGAACACACAAGACCAAGAAGTTAAAAATATGCAGTACCAGAACAACATGCAGCTCACAGTGGATTACTGGAAAATAATGTTTGATCAAGCATGGCAGCGCATTATATGCTTGATGCGAGAAAACCAACAAGGGAGAGCTCGGTACAACAACGCATGCCACTGGTACCATGACATAAAAAGAAAAAATCAAGAGCTGCAAGCAATGTTTGATGAAGCAATGCAAAGAAAAGCAGAGGAGCAGGAAGCACTTGAAGCTAAATACAGAGAGCTGAAGCGCAAGTACTGCGAAATGGAAGCATCAAATGCGTGGATGCAGCACCACATCCATGACTCTGAGAGAAAAAATCGAGGGCAGCAAATACTGCTCAATGAAGCCCAGGAAAAAATTCTTAAACAGAAGGAACAACAGGAACGTAAGTGCAGTGCCATGGAGTCCAAGCTTCGTGAAATGGAAGCGACGCACAAAGAGATGCAGCAGAAGCTCTGTGACGCAGAGAAGAAAAATGAAGGCTTGCGAGTGGTAATGCGAAAAAAAGCACAAATACTGAAAGAGAAGGAAATCAAACAGAGAGAAGTCCAAAACAAGCTGCACGAGGAGATGCAATGCAAGCTCGAAGCCTTTCAGAAAGAAAATGAAGGCTTGCAAGCGATTCTTGATGAGTCATTGGCAAAAAATGGAGAAATACTGAAAGAGAACCAACAACTGGAAAAAATGCAGAGAAAGAAACAAGATAGTCTCCGAGACTGTGAGAGGAAAAAAGAAAACCTGAAAGTGTTTTATAATGCACTCAAGGTCAAAAATGATAAAATGGAAGAAGAAAATATAGAGATGCAGTGCAGGATCACAGAAATGGTGAAAAATAATGCAGAGCTGCAAAATCTCCACAACAATGTACATCAGATAAACAGTGAACTGCGAGAGGAGCTGCAAAAACAGGAGAATGCAAATAAAGACATGCAGTGTACGCTCCAAGAAGTGCAGAGGAGAAATGAGGAGTTAGAGGAAATGTATAGCAAAGTACATCAAAGCTTTCAAGACATGCAGGAGGCAAAGAAAATACAAGAAAAGAAATATAACAAACTGAAAGAAAAGCATACAGAAAAGGAGGGAAAAATAGAAGAACTTGAGAAAAGGTGTAAGGAACTTGAGGAGCAGAATGCAGAAAATAGCAGTGAGCAGAAAAACCTTATATTGCAGCACAAAGACCTGCAGGAACACTGCCTGAAAAAGAAACAGAGCTTCAGTTTTTTCTGTAATTAACTCCACTGCATCTTCAGTTCCCCCTGGACAACACTAGCCTCATCTTCCTCCATCTCCTTCACTTTGACGTCTCAAAGTTTTTCCTCCCCACTGTCGCCTAGTGCTTGCTCATAGCGGATTGTTGTGGGTTTCTCTTCTCTATCCCTTTCTTCTTTCTCCCTTCCCTTCTATCTTCTTGATAATAAAGGCATTCATATGCCATCAAAAATAATTATTTGTGGATGTCTACTTTTTTCCCCATTTCTTATAGTATCTCTGCAAAGTAGGACTAAATGCTTCCCAAAGTATGAAAATTGTAGTGACCAAAATGATGCACAGTTTCACTGCCTTCTGCAAAGTGATGCCACAGTCGCTGTGCTTCTCTGGAGTGGTGTTAGTATGTTTTTAGAGCAGAGTGAATCTGGCCTGTGTGCATGTGTATATACCAACCAGACTGGAGATGCAGGGATGCTATACTGAGGAGCTGCCCTGAGCTGCTGATGGTTTGGACCTCCCTGAAGCACAAATATAGAATGTCACTGTGGTCCCTGTAACAGCACCTTTTTCAAGTTCTTTACTATATTTCATAGTAAAATTGATATAACATATCTAAAGGTTGAAGTCAGATGTGTTAGGCCGGCGTTCACACATTGACTTAAAAGAATACAAGCATCACATGCCAATCAAACTCTCCAAATCTCTCATGTCTGATGTGATGATTAGGTATTTAACACATTATTTCTTTTGCACACTGAGTCTACCAATTATGTATTTGAACACATTAACAAATTTTAGATTGCATTCTGATTAGGGTGGGTTGGTGAGACAGAGACAGGAGTGTTTCAGATGCGACTTGGCTCGGTGAAAAACCTGAGTACGGTTACCCTCTAATAAACAATTCTTTTAAAAAGCAGGGCTAAAGACGTGGCTGCACACCGTCGTAGTTCCAGCCTGTTTCCGTAACATCTGTAACCAGTGGAGGGCGATCAGTTAAAAGAACAGCTCACTTAATTTTCTACACTGGGCTGGACAGAAACGTCATTTCCTTAAAGGACTTTTATGATTCTAGTTGTTCTGAATTATGAAGCTTAAAAAACATGATGTTTAAAGAATTTGATGGGAATCATCTCCATACCCAGCAGTATATTAAATTAATGAATGGCTTTAAAAATCAGACCTGAAAGAAATGGAACTGATTTTATGAGCAAAACTGAAGAAAGAAAAATGCACACACCAACATGAGGAATATTTTCTGCAGGAAAATAACACCATGTGGAAATTATTATTTTTAATTATTAAGCTCTCACTTGTTGCTTTTAGATATTGTATCACAAACAAGAAGAAATTAAAGAAAATCTTTACATTTTTAGATGCTGTAGTCCCAAATTTTTACATGTGGCCCAGCCAGCAAAGGACGGGACTAACACCAAATAGAATTTAATGTGGGTCTTTATTCCCTGACTGAACTTATAGTGAAGAGCACTACTTACGGACACAGTACTCACCATAAGCTGCAGACTAAAACAAGATGGAGGCCTGACCTTTCCAGTGAGTACAAAATCAAACTTTCCTTGTAGTGGCCTTTCCTTCTGATAAAGAATACAAAGGAAAAAGGAATAATACAGTTAAATACATTTACAAAGTCACAACATGACTAAACTTTGTTGAGTACCTTCAGTAAAATGACTCCAAACTGGATTTTGTGTACATGTCGTGGATTTGTCACTTACGCTGCCTCCTTGCTCTGGCCTTCCCCCACATTGTGGTGAACAGGCAGTTTCTCAAAGTAGTTTCTTGGCAGTCTGATGGCGTGCGGGACTTTTGTCTGGTCTCCCGCCTCAATCTGAAATCTAGCTCTAGAGTTCCGCTTTCTCGTGAGACGAAACAGTTCCAGCAGGAATGATAACAACACTTCGCCAGGCTGGGCTATCTTAACCTCCGTTTAATCGCCTCCTGGTTCACCTGGATACATTCTCCCCTGCTGAAAGTCAACGTCCTCAGCGACCTCCTGTTCATCCATCACTTCTCTAATGTTGGATGTATAGAGGGCCACCCCTGCTAGTATTTGAGAGAACACATCCGGGCTAAGGGACACAGAATTCCATGTTGATCTGGGTAGGTGGCACATGTTCCTGAGTCTCCCTGCAGTCTCTCTCTGACTTCGGCATGGAGTTGGGAATGGGTGCCTCTACCTGGGCATTCCCCTCCTTCCTCCCTCTCGTAGTAGGTACAGGCCGCGATCCCACTTCCTTCTCCAGGCAACTGAAACACCTTGATGCTGGGGTGCAGGCCATGGAGTTGGCCTCCACGTCAGTATTAGGCATCTTGCTCCTCCTTTGCTCTGGTGCATCCTCACACTCTACCACTCGGTGGCCTTCTGCTCTGTCAGCCAGCAGGTTCGAGTCGTCAGGCCCCAGGGTGGCCTCTTGCTCAGCTTGGGGACACCGGACTTCCTCCATCAACACAAAGTCTGGGTCCATGTCAGACTCTGACTGAATCCAACATCCCTTCAGCAGTGGGAGCAGCCAAACAGTTTGTTGGCACTGGTATGAAGACTGTAAACGTGACCGAAGACTGGACCTATGCACCTTCTCCTTCGGGTCTCCCTCCAAAGGTTCCACAGTGTCGGTGGTGGTCCCATGGATGTTCACATGTATGAACCCAAAATAGAAGCTTATATTTCAATTTTAATTATGCTAATTATTAATTATAATTTAACCAACCCCATACTGTTCAATAGTGATGGCAAGAAAAACAAAATATTTAATGTAAGGTTAAACTTTTTTTTGGGGGGGGGTCTCTCTTTTTAAATAAATAAAAGAAACGGGTTTTACCTTACCTTTATTTGAAGATGAAGTCCACACGCCAGTCCAGCACTGCCCCCTATCGGTGCGGTACTCCTGCCTCCCCTGTGTATTTTCACTGTGCATTTATGACCGATCACAAAGAATACACATGTTACACACATTCGTTCAATATATTAGACAGACTGTGGAACATCAGCATGTGTAGCACATGTGTAATCAAACATGCACATTGGTGATATAAAAGGAGACAGCAATCGGCATGCGCCAACCGCCTGCTTACATTTATTGTATGTGACATAGCGCCACCAGAGGTGAGCCACAGCACTGCACTGGCTCACCCCGCATTTCTTCCATGTGTTTGAACAGGCGATGCGTAAAAATTCCGCGATTTTGACCATTAAAGTGTTGAAATAATTCAGAAAACAGTTTTATAAACACTTTTATAGGACGGCCAAGTGGTCAAATCTATTTTCTCTTATCATTGTTAGTATTTTACTTGTCATGATGACAGGTGTAAAGATAGAATCTCATAGAGGAATAAATATGGGGAGGGGTTAACTGTCAAAGTATGTGTGGACAAATGGTAGCAAAAAACATAATAAATGAAGGCAACATTTAACCCTGTAAGTTCGCGTGTGGGAGGCCATCAGTTTGTATACTTCGGTTCCTTTTCTGCTCTTCTCTGATTGGCCGAGAATATTGCCCGCGATACACATTAACTTTTTGGCACAACTGCGGCACCCATAGACATATATACGTATGTATATGCTACAAACTCGTCAAAGGGCGCAGACCCTGAATTTGGACACAGCCGATGTAAGAAAACAGCGGAAAAGCGCACGAGTGGAAAAGAAGCAGTCGGTCTGTTTGGTTCAAGGAGATTTCCATCAGGAGGATGCTGTTAGAACTTCCTGCTGGCTTCATGCCTGAAATCAAAATGGCGGATGCCGTAAAGTGGCTCGCGATGCTGTGACGTTAGTTAAACGTCTTAAAAATGTGATTTACTGACTCGAACTCCGTACAAAATATGTATAAAAATTTATTCTATAATATAATTAATTGCGGGAACTAAAATCTCATATGACAAACCCGTTTACAGGGTCCTAAATCAGGCGCGTGGACCTTATAAAGAGTAGCCGCTGCATTTCTTGAGCGGCTCTGATACCCTCTTGTGGCCAAACCTGCAAACTGCATTCACCGCTAAACTATAAAGCGGCAGGATTGAGAGGAAACAGCTGGATTGGAGCCACCAAACTAACGCGCAGGTGAGGATTTCACGCATATTTTTCTGCACTGACAAGACGCGCATGTTAGTAACAGCAGTAAATGGCTATCGTTTTCTTTGGCAGATTTTTGTGAATGAGACAACAACACGTTTCTTCTCGAATGGCTGCAATGGAGAACTCTACATATGAATACTATTACGATTACCTGGATCCCGTGATTGTGGATGAGAGAAAGCTGAAATTCCATAAATGTACGTCTTAAAACTTTACAGAACTGTTCTGTTTTGTATGTGTATCACAAAAAGTTACCACTTTTTAAAAATTTTTCATTTCCCTTGCAGATTCAATTGTTATAATATTTTGGGTAGTCCTTGCCGCCTTTGTGCTATGTCTTTTCCTCAGTTTGAACCTACTGTCTCGCAGTGGAAACCTGCCAAAGTAGGTGTGATAGCCTAATTCTCTCAAAGGTTCACTGCCTTTAGTGGGGGAAGGTCCGTTTCTACTTTTAAAATTGTCTTGTGGTCTTTGCAGGACTCGCACAACATCAACTAATTCACTGTGAATGACTCAGAAACAGAGGCGATGGACACAAATTCAAAACGTGATGGCGATGATGATGATGGAGGTGCAGCAGCACTAATGAAATCTGAAGAGCACTACAAAGTTCAAGGCTGAACTTATCATTAAACACGTGTTATGCAACAGTTATTTTGAGCTCTCATGTAGGCACAGTTTGTACGAGCAGAGCAAGGTCTGTGCATGTTAGGCAGCTTTACTTCTTTCAATTTAATTTAATTTTCTTTCAATTTTAAAAAATCCAGTCATAAGAGGCTTCTGCTTAAAATCTGCACACACTGTACTGTGCAGAAATCTATTCTGCATGGGAAACTGTGTGCAAAAGTACATGGAAGTACAGTATATGAGGCAAAATCAGCTTTAAAGTCACTGCTTGGTACGACCACCTTTTTGTCATTTCTGTAAGTAGTCTTCAGGAACAGTTCTCCAGGCTTCTTGCAGGATATTCAAAGTCCGGGCTCCTGGGGAGGCCTATCCAGGGCTGATATTTTCACTGGGTTTTTTTCTATCCAGCTTTGCTTTCACTGCATCGGCAGTGTGTTTGGGATCATTGTCATGCAGAAAACTGAAGGTGTTGCCAATATTACATGGTGAATCATAATATAATGGTACTTTTCTGCATTCACGACAAGATCCCCAACACCACCGGCTGAAATCCAACCCCAAACCGCGACGGAGCCTCCACCGTGTTTTATAGATGGCTGCAGACACCAAACATTTCAAATCTGGATTCATCGCTCAGGACGTTTCCCTACATTTGAAATTGAAAGAAAAAAGAAAAAAAAGCCTGGAGAACTATTGATTAAGATCTGACACCTTGGAAGGAAAATACAAAGAAATGACGGCTGGTTCAAGACTTTTGCACACTTTTTTAAAAAAAATAAAGAAAAGACATACAAATTGGTAACATTGTAATTCAACATTTTATGACGAGACAGTTTTACAAATGTTTACAACGTTTGGTCTGTTTTAATAAACACTTCATGAACAGATATGATGTTTACTCTTTGTGGTGATGATGTCATTGCAGATGGCTCTGATGTCCGCTTCCATCTGTGGGGATTTCTGGGTCTTGCACTTGGCTCTGGTTACCAAACTGACATGTGACAGGAAGAGGTCGGCTGACGTGGCTCCGCTCCACACTTCATGGACGTACAGAGACAACAGACACAATCCTGCTTCTGGGAAGAGGAAAACAAGGCGTCAGATTCATTAACAAAATGACTCACTGTCACTGTGTGACAACTACATAATCCTTATTCACACCTAATAACCCAAAACTCGAGCTGTCGTGGCGGACCTTGTTCACGATGCCATCGATTTTCACTACTTTGTCCACCGCTTCCAGAAACTGAACCCCGCGTCAACACCGAATCCCACTGCGTTTCACTGTGGGTGAAGACTCAAAACTCCAGCTCTTCTGGGAATGTGAGCACGACAACGCTGACCGAAGAGTTCAAACTTGGACTCGTCTGTCCAGAGTACCTTCTTACTCATCTACAGTCAAGCGTTTGTGCTCGTTGGCAAATCGGAGGCGTTTCTGGAAGTTCGCAGGCCTCGATAATTCCTTCTGTCGCTGGCACTTAAAATCTTGAGGTACCCGACGTTCCTCTGCACGGTACCGCTCCGTGAGACCACTTCGTGTCGTGACCTGTTCGTCTCAAAGACCGCACGGCATCACAGAGTGCTTTACAGCGAGCTCTCCTTTTCAGTGAATTCTCGGTGTTTTACCTTTTTGAGCAGGAGGGGAATTTTAAGCTGAACTCAGATCTGAGCCGGCACCCTGGACTTCTCTGAGAAGTCAGAAGTAAAATAACTAGTAAATAACCGCAATCTGAGCTCTTAATGAAAAGCAGTAAATCTGACAGTTAATGGATAACAACAATAAGGTGGCTGTGGCACAAACCACACACTGCAGGCACGCACTTCCATCTTTGTGCTCATCCTTTGTAAGTAATTGTGTTTGCGTCATTAAAAGTTTCCTGAACTGCAGAATCATTGTGGCATCATTTTTTCTTAGACTCCTTTGAGCCTTTTAGGATTTCGGGACCATGTGTCAACATTACATATCACTTGATGGCATCATACAATACCAAGAGCGTGTGGAAGAAGAGGGAGGCTCTTACCACGTCTAGTCTGGTCGCGTGCGGCCTCTGGGATGCAGGCGGAGACGATCGCCCGATGTAGCTCTGGAAGGTTACCTCGGATCTCTAGTAAGCAAATCATAATCTTGGTGAAAAGCTGGACGGTCTCTGCTCTTGCTGAGATGCTGGAGTAACACGGAGCTTCACAGGCCTGATGGTAGAGCCGGAGGAGGTCTGCTTTCAAGCCAAGATCAAGCAGAACAAGATCCACAATTTTTCTGTGTTTGATCACAGCCCTTTCAAGCCACTGCAGGAATCCTTTTGCCCTGTTCTCATCGTACGAGTCCTCCACCAAGCACCTCAGGGACCACTTTGTAAGCAGGTGCGCAGTATCGCCGGCCAGCGAACTGGGATCCGGCTCGTCTGCTGGCAGAGCCGGCTGCGGTTCGGACAGCTGGAAAACAGGCTCACAGTGAACAAAGATGCCGGTGAGGTGAAGTTTACACCCCGCAAGAAGACGCCCTTCTTCATCTTCAGTCTCGGTGTCGTCTGCCAGCTTCTCTTTTCGTATGTCGGTGTGGGAAGCAGAGCTCTTAACTCGGGCCTTATCCTTTCCCGCCCCTAAAGAGGAATATGGACAAAGTCATGTGCATGCCATTATTCATGGTAACGGAAAGCTGTAAATTTTCCACTTTTTCTAAGAGAAAATATGACGTGTAGTGTCACCTTATGTAACACGATACTGGTTAAGCCTGAGTTCAAGTCCAAGGCTTGAAGTTTGGCTACAGATCATTAATGAAACAATACGACATTATGCTAAAAGGAGTATCTAGTATTTAGAGATGGAACTTGTGTAGTTATCAAAGCTACACCAGAGCCCTGCTTGTATAAAAACGCATAAAAACATTATAAAGTAACTCAACTACAACCATGGATACAGGTTGCATCATGATTTCATACCAATGTGTAGCATCTTTTAATGCTTACACACTGCACACATGCCTGCCATGCTGGCAAGTTTCAACTCGTGATGCTTTTATTTTCTATCTCCATAAATTTGGCTGATAGCTTTTTCCTGTTTGCGATGCAGCTGAGCCTCAGATCAGTTTGCCTTCTTTTGCTACACCGTTTCCTTTCTCGGCTCACGTGTCCTCTGAAGGACCGCGTCCGTCACTTGGTGAGAAAGACTGCCGCGGCTGTTGTACAAGCTTCTCTGTATGATGGAATTTGGTCAGAGCACTCACCCAGCAGCTCCTTCACTTTGTGCTTTTGTGACAAGCCTTGTATCTGGGTAAGGAGTGCTGTGCTGTGGGATAAGGAGGCCCAGCAGTGAAGCAGAGCGAGGGCTTCGGCGCAGGACAGAGGCTGCGGGTGGAGCGTGAGCCGGTCGGCCTCTTCGTTTACACGGAGAACTGTTGTGCGATGCTTCAGCACGGAGCAGAGAGTCTGCAGGAACAGGCCGAGCTGAGCGGCCTTCAAACCCAGCCTGACGGGAGGAGATCAAACAGAGACATCCGTGATCACACGGCCGTTAAAGTGGCTGAAGTGGGATTTTCTACCAACACTGAATACATCTGATATCCGATAAGGCTCTTTACCTGAGGCGTCTGCTGACAGTTGATGCCACACATAAGAATTCACTGATGAGTGGGAGAGGGAGACACTTCACCAAGCTCAGAGGCTTCTCCTCAGCAGGTAAGGAGGTCTTGGCTCGGTTCACCTGCTCCTCCTTCTGCCCGAGGGTCGTAAACCACAGCACGTGAAACAGATCGATGATGGCGCACAGCAGCCGCCGATCCAGATTCCTATGAAGTCAATTAAAAACAGACCTATGTAGCAAATATGAAACTGACTGAAGCATTTATTGTGAGAATTTGAATTAAAATGTAAGAGCCAAAATTTAACAGTGGCTCTTGCTTTGAGGCTCACCGTTTTTCAGCTACTTGCGTTATCCAGGTTAGGAGCCCAGCGGTCTTGGTGAGGTCATAAGCTGCTTTGGTCACACGGGCAGCCTGACACAACACCCTGATGATCTGTGCCTGAACAGTATAGAGATCCATGAGAAATAATGCACATTCTATTTTTTCTATTCAGGTACCTTTCAGAGAATCGGGGACCTTAATCCTCATTAACGTGTTAGTGTGAGGGAAGAGGGGAGCGGGGGATTGATGGGGGGATTGAGGCCGTGACTGCAGCGATGCGGACGCTGCGCTGGTCCATCGTAGTGAAGCGAGAGCTGAAGGTAGAAGCAAAGCTGTCGATCTACGTCCCTACCCTCACCTACGGTCATGAACTTGAACATGAAGCGGTGGAAATGAGCTTTCTCCGAAGGGTGGCTGGCCTCTGCCTTCGAGATACGATGAAGAGGGCAATCATTCAAAAGGGGCTTAGAGCCGAGCCGCCACTCCTCCACAGCAGAGGAGCCAGTTGAGGTGGTTTGGGCGTGTGATTAGGATGCCTCCTGGGCGATGTGTTGGGAGGAGGTCCCGGGGTAGAGAGAGAGAGAGGATGATCTCTCCAGGGTGTCCTGGGAACGCTTTGATATTCCCACCCGGATAAGCTGGAGGAGGTGGCTGGGGAGAAGAAGGGCTGGGTTTCTCTGCTGCCCCCGTGATCCAACGCACAAACGCACACAGATGAGGAGTTGACTGACGAGGCAACAGCGAGTCCTCTGAAATGTTTTCAACCAGCAAATCCCAGTCCTATCCTACGTGGAATCTCAGACTTCGGAAATGATCGGTTGTTTAAGAATGCATGCATCAGGTCTTGTTGGGAAAAATTTCTGCCCCCAGAGTAAACTGTATCACTGCAGGCACATTCAGATAAAGCCCGCCGTCACGCCAGACTTTGAATGCTGAGATCAGAAAAAATTAAATGTTTGCCGATGATGCCGCTATGTTCCTGTCTTATCTCTGTCAGCGAAGAGTTTCTATACTGGAGTGAAGTGGAACAGCTGGTGAGGTGATTCGAAACTAAAGCGTTGATTGTTGACTATACGAGGGAGGAAGTTCATCATCTCCCTATTTTCATCAATGGCCGGGATGTGGGACTTGAACATGTCTCATTGTAAGTAAAGCCCAACAGGGACTCTACTTCCTCCAGCAGCTAAGAAAAGAAGGGATCAGTCGGGAAGGTAGGATCCATTCTTATAGAGCTTTTACAGAGAGCCTTACTTTCTCCATGAGTGCTGAATAACTGTTCTTCTAACAGTGCGTACCTGGAAGTGTTCATCACACAGTGGGCTGCTGCTGTAGCCTAAAAGGATCTGAAAGATGCCTTGTTGGTTGCACAGGTCATAGCAGTGTCCGTCATTCATCCCTTGCTCCAGTACAGTCAGGATCCACTCACGTTCGACCTTGTGCTTCAGGAAAATTAAACAAGCAAAAAAAACAGTCAGTCACCCTTCACAGAAACCGATAACAGCCTAAAAAAGGGCCTGAGCAAACACACAGATAAAGGTTAAATGTTGTTGATGCAAGAGGAAGTTTCTTTGCACAGTCATTTAAGTTCAAGGAAGCTTCACCGATCATGTTTCGAGCGAGGCAGCAGCAGAAAAGAAAAAAAGTGTTTTCAGCAGTTTCTTATCAGGCTTTACCTCCAAGTCGAAGCCGTAGAAAAGCTTAAAAAACTCAGGGACTCTTCTGAAGTGCAAACTCTGATGGGACAGCAGAAATCTGTTCAGCACCACGTACATGTGGTCCTCTGTGAAAAGCGAGCAAACGTAAGGTCAGTGATCCCTTCGCAATTACAGGAAAAGTACAGAGTGCAAACCATGACTGATTCCTCATTAGGCTGGATAATCTTAAGCTACTTTTAGCCTCAGAAGCACCTCTTAGTGAATAACGAGGCTCATATGCCACGGGTTACACACCGGGTTTGAGCATCTGCTGCGCCACTTTGGCGATGTAAGTGGTCATGACAAACGGGAGTCTCTGATTCTGCTGCTGAATTCCATTTTTGACCACGTCCATCAAATAAAGCAGCTATGAGACAAAAACAAGCTTGTCAGTGTTTCAAACACACACACACAAGTGTTTATCCACTCGCAGGACACCTCTCTAATAACTTACCTGTCTCTTCTCTCTGAACCGAGCACCCTCCAGGTGTGGGTAGAAGCAGCTAAGCACGTGGTACGCTGCCGCTCTCATCTTTGGATCATAGCTGCTCAGAGCCATCACAGTTACTCCAAGAGCATGGCTGGATACAAACCTGAGGCAGTCAATGACGCATTCTGCCACACAGAGGGGAAATAATGGAAACGGTATAAGAATCCGTTATTTAAACGGATTATCCTGAGCGACGACGACCGGTGAAATACGCTACCTGGCCGCAGTATGGCGCTGAACAGCGGCAATAGGAAACATGGATCATACAAAGTCCCGAGGTCCTTCAGTGCGTTGTTACTGTCGAGAGGCTCTGTGCTTTCCTGAAAGAGGGTAAAAATCATGTACATTAGTACATTAGTGTGTAATCTGAGAAGGAAACATGATTTAAAAGACTGACCTGCAGGACGATTCTGCGCTGCTGTGGAAAGCGTGCCACAGTCTGCAGCATCCTGTCAGGCTTCAGCAGGGCCAGCAGGTCATCGGAGCTCGTCTGCTTCCACAGAGACGCTCCCAGGCTTTTACTGGTCTTGTGGTACTCCACAGCCGCCGGGCCCCACGACAACGACCTGCAGTTGAAAACTCACGCTGAGTTGTGGTACTAAAAACAGGCAGACTTCTTGCATTTGCGACATTAATAAACTGAACGCAACCTACTGGAACTTCAGTAGGCTGACTTGGTTTTTTTCATACTCCTGAAGAAGCAGTAACAATGTCTGATCTGCAAAACAGAAATGAGATATAAGAGGCGACAAACGCACAAAGCAAGAAAAGAATTATAAAAAAAAAAAGAAGTTTGTTTTACCTGAAGTGCTCAGCGTAGCTCCGTATGCTCCCAACAGTACAACAAAGTGATTGATGGTGCAGACAGCCGGGCATTTCTTCACCACACAGAGGAGGAGGAACACTAACTTTTCTAAAGTTACAACAAATATGTGAGTTTGTGATCAATAAAACACTGAAGATTAAGGATTCAGATTATTTTATTGCATTGTACCTTTACTCTGACACCTGCCAGGCTCTTCATCGGAGTCCAGCATGGTGGGCAGGAACAGGGAGTGGCTGCAGATCATCGTGTGAAGAGTGGATAATGGCATCAGGTCCTTCTGACCCGCGCTGCCACCGTACATCAGCTCCAAGAGGGCGCTCAGAGTGCTAAGGAAGTGGGGATCTCTGTAGCGAAATCTGGAGGATTTAAGGATATTTTAAGTCGCTTATTTATAATTATGTGGCAAAACAATAACTGAATAGCAAAACAGATTTAAATGCATGACCTACTTCAGTCCATTTTTTACAAAACTGTTCCACTCGGATGCAGTGATGTCGTCAGCAGATGTCTGCATGAAGGAATTAAATTTGAAAATGCAAAAACTTTAAATGCACAAAATGCATCTGTAAAGGAAACCCACTAGGACTCGCTGTAGCCTTTTTAAGAGGCTGTGCTCCTGCTCTGAGGGGGACGCAGCCGGTTCTTTAGAGTGACCGTACGAAGCAACGAGACACTTGATAGCTGCAGCTGCGACACGCTTCCTCCATTTTTCCTGTTCCTCTGGGCACTCGGCGAGCTTGTCACTGATGATATCTACTAGCTGCCATCTGGAGGGAAAAAAAAGAACATTTATCTAATAACATTTGACTGTAATAATTTATTTTTTTTTGTAGTTGCGACCATAAATTTTACCTTTCAAAACTGTCCACACTTTGAAGAGCACTGGGAAGACTGCTGATCAAATCCCCGATGTCCGCGTTGGTTGCAGAGAGCTTTATCAAACTGGCTAAAGTTTCTGCAAGCTGGGCTCCGGACTCCCCTGTCAGATTTCCCAGAACACACTGGGAGAATCTGGCAAACAGCGCTTGCTTCAAGGCTTTCAAAATGTATTTTTGTACTGAAAAACAAAAGCAATCAAGCATATCTTAAATTAGTATACCTATGAGAGGTAAAAGAATGACAAACTACTGCGATCCACTCGTTTCGGTACACACCATCATTGGGTCTGGCTGGGTCCTCTCTGCTTGCCACCTGCAAGTATGTATTAATCAGTGGAAGGAAGGCTTCTGATTGGTTAGAGAGCTTCTCTGTGTTTTCAGGTTCGAGGCACCACACCTCAAAGCGGAGCCGGTGAGTGGAGCTGTTCTGCAGCAGGAGGGAGCTGATAGCCAGAGAGTCTGAGAGGGGCCTTTGGAGGCAGTGCAACAGCACATCTGTGTGGATGAGCTTTGCACTGTCCGGCTCACTAGATAGAAACCGCACAAAGAAGGCCTCCAGCGCAGGGTTGGAACAGGACAGCAGAAGTGTGCCCAGACCACGGAGGTGAGCCTGTGTCAGAAAGGTGCCGTGGTGCCGGGAGGCGGTATATTTGCACTCTGTGAGGATCTGCAGTGCTGCCTGACCGTATATGCTGAGCTCAAAGTTCGTCCCCTTGCTGCTGGGGGAGACGAGGCGGTCACGTGGGAGGAGCAGCAACTTGGAGGCAACCTCCCTCAGGTTACTGAAATCCATATAGTTGTGCAGAGACAAGAGGGCCTGGAAAGTTCTGGAGTGTTTCTTTGCCGGTTGAGAACTCTTCTCAGTCAATTCCTTATGAGCAGCTCTTTCTAAAGCTCCCACATAGCTACTCAGAAGCTGCACGTGATTCAGTTCATGAAGAATAGGAGCGCAGAGCTTCAGCAGGACCAGAATATTATCTGTCAGCAGTGCGCACAAGTGCTTTAGTCTGACGGGGTTCAGAGAGTGAGGAGGCACGGAAGACAGCTCCAGAGCCAGAAACCACTGCTCCAAACATGGATGCTTGAAGATGGAGCCAAGAGCTGAAAGAAGGATCTAAAGAAAGAGTTTCATTTCAAAATCCCTCATTCCAAAAACACTGTCAAAACCCTGAACAAAAAAACACAGTAAATGATACTTTTTCTAACCTGTCGTGTGTCAGCTTCTACTGGGGATGACTGGGTGAGCTCCAGAAAGAGGTCTGATCCTTCTTGGGATACCTCTGCCGCTGGCGCAGAGGTTTCTGCCTCTTGAAAGCCTCGTAGCTTGGTTACCATCTCTTTGAGTATTTCCACGAAGGTCTTCAACAGGGCAGCTCCTACGTCTTTAGAGAACTGAGAAGTGGGAAAACGATGCACTTTTTTTTGTTGTTGCATATTTAACGCAACCATGTAATGTGCAGCGAGCTGATCTTTTGCACCTACCGCGCCAAAGTTTTCCACAGTTGATTTAATGTAGAGTAATATCTGCTTGATTGCAACTGGAAACTCAGCCACGGGAACGGAAGCCAGAGCTTCCTCTGCATTAGTCCTGAAGGCATCCTTAAGTAGCGTGTTTGGACCTTGGATGTAGGCAGCTTTCATCAGTGCCGCGTACGAATCTTGGCCCGACAATCCCTTAGCGTGACACTCAGAAGACTGGAACTGCGAAAGCAAAAAAAGAGCAAAACTATCATCACGAGTGCGTGACGTCTCTGGTTGGGCGATCTCTTGCGTCGCTTAAAAACTGACCAGTTCTTCGCGGCACTGCTGTGGCAGCCACTTGGAGTAATACTGATGAAAACATACGATGGATGAATGAGGAGCAGCAGAGCATTCAGAGGAGAGAAACTCTTTATCGTACTGCAGCAGAGCCAGACAGAGAGGGAGCGGCTCTCTCTGACAGTGCAGCACGTCTGAGAGCACCGCAGCCAAGTATTCGCACACCATCCCTAAGAAAGATAAAAACATCACAGATTACCGGACATTTAGCTACGAAACGAGCTTTGCATGGACAGAAGTTTTTAAAGCTGTACTTCTATAGGGCACGTGCATTTTCATGCTTTAAAAATGTAAACTGTCAACTTTTGGAGTTGCCACAACAGAGGCAGAAGTGCGTTACCGCCATCTGCTGGCAGCTTGTTTCGGGCCTCCAGAGCAGCAGGTACCAGGGCACTGAAGGGGAAGGTTTGGATAACGAGGTCTTCATTTATAGATGCGCTGAACTCCTCCAGCTCGCCATCGCTGCCCTCCATAATGACATCCAGCATGTCTATGACGTCTGTGATTTAAAAAAAAATTAAAAGCATGAACTCTCACAGACACGCTTGGGCCGTGAAGAATTGAGCTTTGATTTCAAATTTAAATGCCAACCGTCTATGTGAGAAACCGGGACGCTGGCTGCGTCGCCCTCCTGGCTGCTCAGGTTAGCTTGCAGATAACCCGCCTCCTGGACCAGGCTGGCGACTTTATCCGTGTATTCGTAGGAAGTGCACACCAGCTTAACCAACACCTAGAGCAAGAGGCAGCTTATCAGAGTTCATTATCAGTCTAAGGACTCAAAATGCTTTCTTTTGTCGCACCCACAGCATGGCAGTTCGGTGCTATATAGAAACCGATGCTGGGAGACTTACCCGCTCCAAGAACTGAATAACAGGCTCTTGCTGGTTTGGTCCGAGTCTGGCTAGCTGTTCAAGCCAGAGGTCAAGCTCAGCCCAGGTGTGCTCAAACACACCCGTGTCCTTCAGTACCTAAATACAGGAGAGGAAACCAAGTTTGAGCAACATGAATATAAACCTCTTAAAGTATTATAAACAGCTAAAGATCAGCCAACATAGATTAGATTTCATCTAGAAAACAGGATTATATTTTGTTTGCCCAAATGAACCAATCTTGAAACAGTGATCGAGACTCATTATTATGAAGCTCATTCAAATATGTAAATATACACCGTTTGAGAGGGAAGATAAAATGCTCCTTTACTTTCAGAACAAGCATCTGTGTGGAGGCCTTCAGGCGGCTGCTGCTGCTGCTGACAAACATCTTGAGAAGCAGGTAAAACACCGACTTCTCCCCGCACGACGCGTCTTTGTCTGCGACACCCTGTGAAAAGACAAAACTACTTAGGACTGATGACATCACATCACATCACATCACAATCAACTAAAAATTAAAAACAAAATAACGAGTTTAACTTGCTCACCTGCATGCAGAACCAGGAGAATTTGCTCGCAGGAAGATCCAAGGCCAGCTGTAGCACGTGGTGCTGCAAAACTGGGGGACTCCTTCCCTCATTCCCTTCTCTGACACAATGCCTAGAGACATTAAAAAAAAAAGCCTTTTATTAGAAAAAGAGGCTTTAAAAAACAAAACAAAAACAAAACATGAAGCAATGATGCACGTTTAACACGTTACCCTTTAGGAGCTTGCTGAAGTCAAATTTGCACTGGCTAACCAGATGTGGCACCACCTTCTGGTAAAGGCACATGACCTGAAGAATCAGAGTCTTCAGCAGAATGACCTCAGCTGTATCTTCAGCTGTTCAACATAAAGTACACAAACCAATCAGCTCGCAGCCTTTCTTTTTTTTTTTTTTATTAAACTAATAACATGCACTGTAAATTCCACTACCGGGCGCTTTGTTTTCAGCTGGTTTCGCACTCCTTTCGTTTTCTCCTGCAGCACCGCTCTTTTCCTTCTTGCTAAGCGACTGCCACTTTTCGATTATGCTCGTCATGTCAGGCAAAATCTGGAACAGAGCACGAATGCCGACTTGAGCCTGTGCGCGTGCATCGTTCGAGTATATTAAGGGCCTTTCCCGATCTTACCTTGCTGAGTGTCTCTCTGTACTGCTGCACTAACTCCTCCACCATCTCAGCAGACTGCGCATCAGAGCCGTGCCACGCGGACTTATCCAAAAGACACTCGATGTTCTTACTGGCTCGTTTCAAGACGAAATTCGCCACCGACAGGGTTGTGATGTGCGCTGCTGTGTTGGCGAGCTGAGAAATCAGAGGAGAGACATTGTGAACTAAACGTTTTTCAGTGTTTAATGCAGTAAAATTTATTTTACGAGGCTCGGTCACTTACAGCAAGGCCCTGTGCGAAGAAGGCCTTGTTACAAACTGGAGGAAGAGATATCACCATCATCACGGAGAGCAGGCGAGGCAGAGGGATGACCTCACGAGTTTTAAAGACTGTGGAAATGTCTGGCTGGGCCTCGTAGATCTGATATAAAAATGCAAAGAGGACTATGACCACCTAAAAACACATAATTTATTATCTTAACACCTTTAACAGCAACAATTACCTTTTTAAGAAGCGCCACACTGTCTTGCCAAGAGGTTTTGAGGCGTGGGGTGTATGCATGCTGGGTCTCCTTGAAGTATCTGGGCAGAATATCGGGGCTAGCTTTCAGCACATTCACCACCAGATCTGCCACCAGTTCGTCGTCGGCCGCCTGCTTCAGGCCCACCAAAAACTGGAGCAAGACAAGGTTGCCAGCCCTGCAGAGAAGTAAAATCCAGTGATTCCACATGGGAAGTTTTCAGAAAAGCAAAACGTGAACTCGACACATTAATAACTTACCTGCCAGCTGTGCCGAAGCTGGCATCGTGGAAGCAGACACCATGCTTACGGGAGCAACAAAGGTCAAGAAGGAAACCGTGGACAAGCTCCCGGATGACCGCCGTCTCGGCAAGCGGAGAGTTTTCCACCATCTTGCAAAAGGATCATTAAATACAAATGTGACTTGGACATTGTAAAGCAAATTCACTCGACACAACCTTTTCTTTCAGATGCGACCTACTCTGTCATCATCCACTCTCGCATCGACAATCCCGTTCCATTTGTACAGCGAGGCGACGCTGGCCAACACAGCAGGTGTGAAGAAACGTACTTTCTGTGTTTTACTAACGGCCCTGTTTAGAACAACCTGCAGAAAGATGGGGGGAAATATGTTTAATTACCAACTCCGTGATCTCATCTGAAATAAAATGTTCTGGCTGAGTACGTACTTTAGTTTTCAATGTGGACAAAATCAGACTGACTGTGGACATCCTGTCCTCCTTCAGACCTGTATTCAGGATCACCGGCAGGAGTTCTAACACACCAAATTAACATGTTATCCACACATACGCACACATGCGAGATGAGACACCCCTGCGTAAATTATAATTTAGATACAATTATTACCTTTGATTTCTAATATTTGCCCAACTGTTGCATTATCTCCAGACACCAAAAAGGCGAGGACAAACTGGACAAAAGCCTGGCGGACGTCAGGTCTACCCTGCAGAGGAGAGGAGAATGCACTGATCTACAGAATCCAACTAATCTGATGCACACTGTAAACCCAGAGGACAAATACTGAGACGCACCTGCTTATCCTTCATCTTTGCCAGACCACACACAAATTTATTAATGTGAAGGTGACTTAGGACCTCCCGGGCAGCTTCTGGACCCTGGGCAACCAAGGCGGACAGAAGACCAAGGCACTGACGGATAAACCTGTTGCTCAACAGGAAACAAAACATTAGTGTTGAGAGTGGAAGGATCAGGTTATACTGACTGGCATTCTGCTCCACTGAGATCCAAACCTGTAGTTCACTGAACGGAAAGACCCCTGCAGGAGTTTCATGTAGCTAAAAACAGTCTTCTTCACAATTGCATTGCCAACCATGCTGTAGCTGGAGAGGTCACTGGCTGTCCTTAGGAGGATTGCCTCCAGGCTCTCAAAAATCAGCATCATCTGGAAACAAGATGAGAGTTTGCTCAGAACGAGGCAGCCGGTCAGAGCCATCCGCCGCGAAGCTTCAGCTTACCTCAATCTCTGCGTGCTTTTCTCCTTCTAGCAATTTGAAGATCTCTGCACACTCCATGGAGATTTTAATGTAACCTTCAACCACATCATACAGGTCGGACCGCGGCAGCTTCTTGGCGGTCGATATGAACTTCTCCAACCCTGCAGGCGACAAAAGGACAGGATGGCACTCAAACACTGCACACAGTCCGACGGATGACTGAAGGGGTGCATCAGTATTAGGATTTCAGGCAGCTCTCACTCACCCTTCATGGCTGTGGTCGGGTCCTTCAGCATGGCTTTAAAAACGGTGCCGTTGAACTCCGGAACCGTTTCTTTCTTGCGCGGAGTGTCTGACTCCGCCGACACGTCGCTGCGCCGCTTTTTACCCATTTCAATAAAAAGGAAAAACAAACAGGAACGACCGCTGCTCCGAGCTTTTAGCCACTATCCTGCCATAAAAGTGTTGTCACGGAACCCACGTTGCTTTGTAAACACGACGCGGTACAACGGAATTGTCATCCGGCCCGAAACGTTTGCTGTTGAACTTAAGTTCCGCATTATTATTTAAGTTAATTCAAATTCAACGCCTTTCTCCTGCTTTTTTTTTTTTTTTTATACAGAAAACTCGTGATATACTACTCATGGTTCGGTGTAGACCTGCTATGCTGTAGCATCCATGTTTAGGGCTGAAGACCCACGGGAAAGTTATTCTCGTGAGAAACTACAGGCGAAGAGTGGACGTGCAGAAACCAGCTGGGTGCATTCACACCTGCACATTTCATTTAGCATCCCTTAAACATTTAAGAATGCCACTTTGCTTATTCTGACATATTGTTTGTCTGTAATTGTGGGCTGGGGTGTAAAACCTTTCTTTAAAATATTTTTAGCATTAAAGAGGACTGCACGTTAAGCTCTGCGCACCCTTGATTCAAATGTTTAACTTTTTCCTTGAGTCATGCAAGAATATTTAGATGGTTGTTTTTTTTAGTAAAGCTTGATTATTACAGGAAGATGTAAAAGTCCTCTTACCTCCAGCCTCCAATTTGATCATTTAATTCTCTTTTAAAGCTTTTTCACATAAACTAAGCTCCGTGGGATCTTCTTCAGACTTGAATTATTGATTGTTACAATAATAAAGTCTGCTATCAATCAATAATTAATCCCTCCCCAGATGCCATCTTGCAGTGGGATCATACCAGCCATCAGTTCTTAGACCACATGCATTTTTCAGACTTGGTCTTCATTTGGATGTCAACTTCACATCAGTAATGCTTCTGAGTCTTGCACAGTTATTACACCATAGCTGACAAAATTTGTCCACAGACAGACAGACAGACAGACAAGGTGGCTCTGACCACAACTGGTGTCTTCATTATCAGAATTTTGTCACGGTAACACAAACACAGATAGACTCACAAGACCCCTTTTTCTTCCTGCACCATTTAGTACTCGTGCATAACACCATCCACATTTTGGAACCTCTTTTTATCTCAGGTACTCAGCTGTGGAGACGGATGGTGCCAACTCGGTGTATGTGTGTGTGTGGTTGAGTTGGAAGATTTATGTAGTCTGGACCATAGCTACTGAGTAAAGGAGAAGTAGAGAGACCTACAAGGCACTGGCTCCCCCCATGCTGTGTCTGAGTCTCACACATTCTTTTCATTTATGTGTGTTTGCAAATCCGCCTAAAACAGTACCTTCACCTGCTGTTCAAACTTGTGGGCTCCAAGAACTCATTGGCTTTGCAGCTGGTGCAAATCCACTGCAACACACACACACACAGTTTTCAACAGCCTTTGTTTTAGTTTTTATATGTAGCTAAAGCACAAGAAGTTGGGGAGAACACACATTTTGCTGAGCCATGCAGACATAGTTGTGGTTTAGATTTGCATCCTATTTAAAGAGTATCTGGTTTTTAACCACAGTGGTGCCTTTTCTCAGTTATGTTACTCTCTCAGCAAACTTTTTGCAGACACCGCCTAAACAGATCTAACAGCGGACGCTGAAGCGATAAGAGACCAGTGCAATAGGTTAAAAAAAAAAGTAAATGCTGTTTGAATATCTAATTTTGCCACAGTGACGTTTACCTCGTAGCCTCGCTCTCTGGATCATTTGCCCTGAGAACATCACAGAGAACATCCAGCAGTTCATCTGGTGTTTGAGCTCAGTTCTTTCTCACAATATCTGACAACACAGGCGGCATTATTTCACACTACACAATAATTTTACAGCACAGGCCCGCATTTTCCAAAACCACACATCTGCTTTTGATGACTGCTGGAAAAGATTTTATCATTATACTGTATTTTTAGTGGAATGAATATGAATGGGATAGCAGTATTTCACAAACTGGAATTTCAGCATAAAATCTTGTCTAACTCGTGTTCCCATGAATATGCTGTTTATTCTGAATGTGCTATTCAGCTGCATGACCGATAGGGGTCACCTTTGCCCGGTTTAAGAGTGAAACTGTTGCACTGAATGATAATTTTCAGAATGACTTGCACCATCCTGAGGTGCCGTTAATCAGATGTGAAGCAGATTAATCGTTTGTTCCAGTGTAACCTCGGCCCTGCTGAGCCTCTGCAGAGTTACTCCAGCTGATTTGATTCCAGCTCACTCAAATCGGCTTACCTTGATGGCATGAACACCCTAGAATATGTGTGATATGACATGGTCCAGCATTGTGAAGCTTCACTCTGTGTTCATTTTTATTTATTTTGAAAGAGGAATCACACAGCTCTTACCTCTGTGCTCTCAGTCAAGGAAACTTTATCTTAAACTCAAAAATTCAACCGCATTTAATTTTCTATACTTATGAAACACGAGAAGTTGTGAGACCACAACATTGACCAAATCTCTTTTTAATAAAGTAACGCCTGCAGCCTTTCACAAATTGCCAAAAAAGTGATTGCCAGCTTGTTTACATCTACTGACTGAGCAGAATATTTAGTGAATAAATGCCTTGAAGACATGGCGAAAGAAATTAAAACATAACTTTAATCATGGTGCAAGCATATTAAACAATGACAGGTAATACAGACAGAATTATTCATTAACTGTACAGGGAGGTGGAATGACCCGCTGGGCATTACTGCCTGTTGCACCTCCTCCGGTGCCCATGGGTCAGCTGCAAGGCCATCAGCGTTCACCACCGTTTCGCTCCTTTTAGTCCTGGGCCGTCTCCTGGTGGCAGAGCAGTGACAGGGCCGTCCCCCTGGATGTTCCCCCCTGCGACCATTGTCTGGATTAGTCGTTTCCCCAGCTCCTGTCCTTCTTCCTCATCCTAAACCAAAAGTTGCCTTTCTCAGCCTCTTCTGCGAGATCTTTCATTGCCTTCCTCAGCGTTCTTCTGGTCACTCCTGAGGCGTGTGGCTGATAGTCCCACAAAGCCCCAGCATCCAACCTCCACTGGCTAGATGGTGATTTTCCAGCCTGCTTCCTGGCACTTGGCAGCCAGCTCTTCATATTTGGCCTTCTTGTGTTCAAAGACAGCCTCAATCTCCACCTCCAGTGGTACTCTGAGCTCAGTGAGGTGCACAGATTTTGCCTTTGTGGACCACACCACTATGTCGGGCTGGAGAGACATGATGGTGATCTCAGCGGGGAAGTGAAGCTGCTTGTCAAGGTCAACCCTCATGTTCCACTTCTGGCTGGGGGAAAAGGGCCCCGGTGTTTCTTTTGGCCTTAAATTTCGTCTTCCCCTGCCCTCTGTGATAAAGTTGGTGTGGTCCTCCACCAGTAAGGGGTTCTTTGCTGCCCTGTCGATGCACCTCCTGCAGTTCAGCTACCTCTCTCAGAACCTGGTCGTGGCGCCATCTATAACACCCCTGAGAGTCTTACAGCCTGACAGGATGTGCTGGAGACTTGCCTTGGGAGCACTGCAGAGCGAGCAGCACTCCTCATTCCCAAACCATGGGTCAAGGTTCCGAGAACAGGGGGGGCGTGTCGTATGTGGAGCAAATAAGGAAGCTGAGCCTTGCCTGTGGGATTTTCCACAGTTCAGACCAACTGATATTCTGGTTGAGGACCCCCTCCCAGGTTGTCCAGCTTCCTTGTCGCCCTTGTGACACAGCCTTGATCTTCCGCCATCCTGGTCACCTCCGCCACCACCGTCTCCTTCCTCTCTTTGTGGTTGGCCTTAGACCAAAACCATGGCGCCTTTCTCCATCCTAGCCCTGCTCTCCCTTCCTGGACTGTGCCAATTATCTTTTGATGTTGCAGCCTACTGATAGCTTGGTCCACTTTGGTTTGAGCATTCCACTTCTGGCCAGCAGGAACCTTGGCATTTGCATCCCTTACTGACCAGTCAGTGGACTCTCTTAGCTGGAGAACCAGCCTGGTTTTCTCTTGCATGTATCCAAGTCTGATGGACTTCAGAGGTAGTTGCAATGTGTTCTTCCCAAAGAGTCCTGGTTCTGAGAAGCACCGTGGTAGCCCCAACCGCTTTCAGATGAATGAGCTGGCTTTTCCATCCATCTTATTTGCGGTGGATAGCGGGATCTCAACCATTTTTACTTCACCCTCCAGTTTAATTAAATGAAACAAGCAAAATATTCCACTGGCACTGAGTTTTACATCACAAAAAACATTGAAACTTTTCACACAGAGCATAAATTATGCCTCCAATCCTTGAAATGTCAATTTGATTTTTTACATGTAAATAAAGTTTGGTCGTACTTACAGAAGGGACTCGTCATAAAATAAAAAAAGAATCTTAATGTTAGGAAAAGTATTTTTAAATGTAAGTCAGAATAATGAAGTACACTCCATGGATTTGAACCTGGTGCTTTGCTCAGTCACAGACTGGAACCTGTGGGAGCCGAGACTTTGTCTGAGTCCTCGTTGAGCAAATATGTCGGGGTCAAAGCAAACCTGTGTTGGCAGTAGTTCTATTTCCTGCAAGTCTGAAGTGAGAAGAGTGACAAAAAGAGAGATTTCTGATCAGGTTTCAGGGATTGTTGCTCACTGTTGACAGATAGCAGGCTGGAGTTTGATTTTATTATTGATACAGCACCGTGTACTGATGGATTTCTGCTCCAGTGCCACCAGGACTTCTGTAAACTGGTGTAGAGGTTCTGGAAAGGGGATCTACATTAGAGACTAATGAAGGGAGAACTTAAAAGTGATCCTAAGTGTTGCACTTCTTTTTCCTCTTGTTGAACATCGGTGTAAATATTCTCGAAAAGCTTGAAATACAGTAAGAAAATACAGATTCATTTTACATCAAAGCAGGCACATATACGAACCCGATGGGCTAGCACGGCATTCAAAATGTGCTGTTCTGTCCTATTAGGATCTGTTGCTAAAGTGCTCTTACAGTGGGATCAGGCTGTGCTGGAGAGAGGAAGCAGGAGTGGCACGGCTTCCCGCTCCACAAATGTTATGTTTATTTTTGAATTTTTGGCCCGGAGTGCAGCATTTCCTAAAATACTACATCTGTGAATCAAACTGGTGGGTGTACAAAGCCTGACATGACTCTGGCAGGGATGGTCGGGCCTTTATGGCCTCGGTATGTAGGAGCAGGATGCTTTAGCCATGCGTGATCGTGTCAGGACAGACGTCTTCTTGAAAGAGGAAAAGGGGTTATTTATGACATCGGTCTCCTCCACGCCACCATGTGCTGCACCACTCAGTAGTGATGTAGAAAAAGCACACAGAACCGAGCAAAGCGCAAGTTTGCTAAAAAATAATATCATAGATGGTTTTATGGGGCTTTAAGCATTATTCCAAAGTTTCAGAGATTTGCATTTCTTTCACATAAAAGCTCACTTAAAGACCCTCGTTCTCTTTTCTTTCTGTGCAACTGTAAATCACAAGGTTATAGACTATACTTGTGCTGATTTCCTCTATTACGATGCCAGTAGCACAATTGGGTCTGGATGGAGATACTGGGTGGTTTCCAAAGAGCTCTTTTCCACAGCTGAAGCCACTTTACCGTGCCTGTTTTCACCGCAGTGGACCACAGACCTTTCTGTGAGGTTGCAGCACTTCCGTTGTGTGCCTCTCGGAGCTTCTCAGGCCCTCCTCGCAATAACACTGCAGCCAACGCTGTTACAGGATCAAAGATCAGCTCGCGCTTTACAAACAGCCAGACACTCGGCCTATCAGAAACATCTGGGAGCGGTTGGGTGCAGCTGCCGGCGCATGCCCACACCCCAGAAACAATCGGGACGGGTGCCAGATGTGGAGAGCATCTCACGTAAGGTTCAGATGTTTCTGTTCCTCGGAGTCACTCACCGCAGGGAGAAACAGGATGCTTTCTGATGTCCGATTAAATTTAGACTGTGCTGCACCCAGATTGGGTTTGGTGCCTCGGGATATGCCACCGGCTTGTGGGTTGTCACTATTCGGCAAACTGACTGAAAGCAGCGCTGTGTGCGCAAAGCTTATAGATTTTTTTTTTTTTTCCCAAATGGGTGAGTGTGAACCACTAAATATCACCTATTCTGACCCCGCTATTGAAAGAGACACAAGAATGTTGCGGAACCTTTTCATATATTTTACATAATAAATGTCTATATTGCTGCTCTATAAATATGTTGCCTAAATGTGGTTCTTATTCAAGCAGTTTTATTCACCATGAGACACTTCCTAACATCCTATAATCTCCCATCGCAGCAACTGTTACACTGTTTTATTTTTCCTGGGATGCTCCTGTGGGAAAGAAATATTCTGAAGACCAAAACAAGGCATGTAACAGTCTTATATTTACCAAATGTGCCAGCTGGTGAAGCTTGTTTCTACAGACAGTGGAGACGCTGGAAGCTGGTGATCATAACTCATATTTATATTTCATATCAGTCGTATTGCTAAACTTGTATACTCGATGTTGGGAACTCAGCCGAACAAACTTTTCAGAGAGACTGCAAAATGTAATGAGAGGCGATAATAATGCAAGAGGCTTTGTGTCAGCGCTCATGCATGATGCATTAGAATCCACTGCGTGCATGTAAAGTTAATGCTGCATGGACATGAAGATATCCACTGAGTGGCTGGAGTGGATCTGATGCTAAGACCAGATCTGAGCTGGTGTGGAGGGAGACTTCCGCTCCTGGAGGTTCCCTGTGGTGATTAGAAAAACACTTTGGTGGATATTATACACTGTTGTGTTTTTTCCCCTCTGCTGTCTCTGCCTGATCTTTCTCTCTACACACCATTAAAACAACATCAATTGAGCTCCTAGCAAGACATCCGAAGCAAAGTTCTGTGAAATACCCTCACGGTGACCCCTTTATCTTCCATTATAATGAATGAAATTATTTTGTCCTGTACATCAAAGGAAGGTTTCTTTTTTTTCTTTTTAAAGTTATACCGGCTTCTACTCTCTGTATATCTCTACTCTGAGTTTTCTCCTCCGGTGGAGACATGATGGGTAAGACTTTTTATGAGACCCTTGATATGCACTTGTTTTAGCCCCGTTTTTAGGTTCCTGCTTTTGCCGATCATCCGTCTGCTCTCCGGCCCGGTGGCCTTAAAGGTGGCTTCATGTGAAACCACGCCTGCGTGTAAACGCCTCAAACATCAGAAGATGCCACCGTAAAGTTTCAGCCTGGTTAAATTTTGCCTTCGTGTTCAAGGTCAGCCTTTTTTTCCAGTTAGAGTGCGGACGGGTACCTGAGGAAAGCTAATCGGGGTTTCTTGCACATCAGTGAGTAGATGTGCCATAACAGCTCTGCCTGATAGCGATAAATCTCAGGGGCTTTTTCTGTGAGCACAAGATATTTTAATTATTAATCAATCTCTCGGCACAGCAGAGATCACAGGGAAAGTTATCATTTGAATGTAAGCCATACTCACAAAAAATTACTTTAGAGTTCGTTGTGCTGATTAAAATTTCAAGCTTGAGGTTAAATGTCATTGATGATAGGATCAAGTTTTTATAATAGCTTGTGCTAAGTATGTATGATTCTGGGATTCCCAAGAAGAAGCGGAAGGATAAGACAAACATTTTCTCTGATTCGCTCATGAGTCGCTGAGATTCTTGGAAGCTGTTTGACTGCAAGTGCGGGAGAATGCATGCACGTGTGTAAACTTTCAGCTGAATGTAAAGAGCATAGGTTTGGAAAGGTAACTATGTGCCGGTACCTGGTCGGTGACCTCATCAGCATGCAGAAGTCACGGGCTGTCTCTCACCGCTCGAGCTTCTTTCACGCCGCTGTGATCAGCTTTCATCTGTTACGACAGCGCCGCCGTTTGTTACGAGGCCGCGGGCTTTGGCTGCAGTTTCCTGAACCGATGAGTTAGAGAATAACACGATTCCCCGAGCTTCATGAAAAGGATTTGGGTTTAAAACCTCAGCGAATCATCAAAGGGCAAAAACAGGATGTGGTTATTTTCTGTATCTGAGGTTATAAAATCATTTCGTTCGCTATTAAAGTGATTATACTGGCATAATTTCTGATGTGCAACCTTGACTGTGTATTTTTAGCTGCGGGTTCTGCAGCTGCTTTATAGAGTGCTTCTGATTATAGTGTTTGTACAGACCAAAGCACATATGGCTTTGACAGTATCATAGCAGTTCTCTTCTTAAACATCTGTGCATGACTAACACTGAAACATGGCATATTGATGTATCCTCCCATGAGCCGCTTAAATATATGATTTACTCCACATCACCTTTGTGCTCCATCCCTCTTCTTGAGTGTGCCATGGATTTCTATAGCTTTACTATTTAGCATTATTCCTAAACGTATGTCAGGCATATATTATGTTTCCCAAGTTGACCTTATTTTACACAGCGGGTTCTGGTGCATGCTATTGCAGTTTTCAGGATGATTTAAAGTCGTAGATTATGGCTGACCAGCTGCCCAGACCTTCAGAGACTGGATGTGCTGTACATGGTCACAGCTGTGTTATTGCCCTTTGATGGTACTTTATTTCTGAGATTCTCACAGTCTAAAATTAAGGTAAGATTCCTACATCCAGCAGCTGAACCTGGCCAAGGCGAAACATAAAGCTTTGTGATTTCAAGGCTCTGCTCCAAGGACAACCACGCTGGATAAACCGATGGCCTCAGAGAGTCATTTTTTTGATGTATTTTTTTTATATTTATCACTACGGACCACCTCAACTGGCTCCTATCGCTGTGGAGGAGCAGCGGCTCTACTCTGAGCCCCTTTCAAATGACTGAACTTCTCATCCCGTCTCTGAGGCTGAGCCCAGCCACCAGCTACATTAAAAGAACGCAAGACTGAAAACGGAAACACAGAAACCCACACCTGACTGGAAATAAGGCAAAACTAAGAACAATGAAACCCATCCCAGAATCCAGATATCAGCAAATAAACTCAAAGCTCAGGCACAAAGCCCTGGGTTCGCAACACTGCCTGTACAAGAGAACAAAAATTCACCTCAGGATAAATATAGTTCTCCATGCCGACAGAGTCCAGTGCTTTCTGTTATAGCTGCTAATAGCTAATGTGAAATGTCCATTACCTAATTGTCCAGAGAGCTGTGTAATTCCAGTGCACTTATGCAGACAAATGGCCGGCTACACTTGACTACCTATTTCAGAGTCCTGTTGGGGTTTCTCCTCATCACTTAATGGTGATGATAATAGGCCTCCCTTCTGTAGCTGTGCACCTGGCAGTGAGTCTCTGGACGCCAAGATCCTCACAAGCATCTATTTTAATTGTGCGGGGAAACAGCCACTGTCATTGCAAAGAGAAAGAAAATGGCCGTGAACATTGCCACAAGGCAACCATGCAAAAATAATAAGAACGCCTTCGACGTGCACATGATTGTTGGCAAGATTAACTTCTGGTTTTTCCAACATAACGAGGCAGGAAAAATATGAGAACTGCTTCGTGCCCCGCTTTCAGAAAGCTGTTTTCTGTTTGCATCTCCACGAGTAACTGTTTACAATTTGCAGCCATTCAGCTCTGTTTCCTGTTATGTAAATGTTTGCTCATATGATGGGCATATGGACCACGTGACCATTGGACAAATTGCTGGTGAAGCTGGCAGCCCCGAGGGCTGATGCCTTAACCCCGAGTAAATAACTGGCAAAGCTTTGACGATATCTTTAGGTACTTTGGCAAATTGTGAAATGAGATGACTTTTGCACCGGCTGCCATAAAAATAGGAATATATTTAGTATTGATAGGAGGGTGTGGGTCATTCGTGTTTCCTGTGGAACCAGCTGAAAGCTTCACATGTGCCAAAGTAAATGATTACATCCACTGACTCGTGGCAAAGGAAAATAGTTTCCACGGTTATATGTTATTTGAGTTTATCCTGTCACTCCATCTGTATGACTTTTGAAATGAACGCCCCCCTTTTTTTATTTTGGTAGAGCTCTGATGATGTTGTGAAAACATGCAGTTATGGCAGAGTTATAGCAGAGTTATAGCAGAGTTCAGTAAGGCTGCCATGGTGAAGAGATGAAGGAATTCGCCCAGGTTGCTCTGTGCTGACCCTGACAGTGATTGCTCACTCACAGTGCCACTCATTGCTATGGTGTGCTTCAAAGTGACAGTCCAAGTAGAGTCAAAAACTTTCTCTGCTGACAGCATTGTGAAGTGCAGAGTAATGGGATTAGAGGCTTTATTTTTTTTTTCTCCTCAAAGAAATTTTTGCTTGAGCAATTTAATTGTTTTGGGAATTCCAGGGCATCTCTCTCAAAGCTGTGCATTCCTTTCCTCAACAACACAATGCATTCCTGGAGAATAAAAGTGATCTCCATCAGAATCAGTTAGACTCCCTACAATGTCTCAGGAATTTCGTCCTGCAGGAGAACGACATGTTGGACTCTGTGATGGATAGTGTATTAATTAGAAAGCATTAGAAAGTGGGTGGCATTGTTAGAAGCCAGACTGCTGTTAACTGGACAGAGGCCTGAAACAGATTTAGTGCTGTTTCGTATTTGCAAATAAAGATGAGATATTAATATACTGGGATATTTCAAACCTATAGTTCATTAACTATAGGTCTGAAATACTCTTCCTGCTATCCACACAGCATGGAAAGAGTAATTTCCCCAAGAGCATTAGAGCTACATTCTCCAGGAAGGAAAACCCGTTTGCAGACATGCTAAATTACTCTAATGCCTGCTAGATCTTTTTTCAATTGTTAAGATTCACTGTTGCAGCTATAAGATGACATCGTTTCTGCACCGCTTGAGGGAAAACGCCAGTTTTATCAGTTTTCTTCTCAAATTAATTTGATTTCTCCTTGGCCTGAGGCCGTTTTCAAAGACTGCAAATGGAAATAGTTTCTCGTTAACTTTATTTTTCTGTACAGTTCGTTAAACCCGTTATTTGTCAAGAACTGGGACAACAGAGACACGTCTGTGTACCATGTTTAACTGTGATTAAACTCACTGGATTAAATCAAAGATGTAAAATACCACAACATGAATAAATCATGTTCCGCAAGAGCAATTACACACCACAGTCACAAAAATCCCAGGCCATAGGAATGCTTAAACAGACATTAAAGTGGATTTGAAACACGGGAAATTATTAACCATTTTGCATCATTTGTCTTTGAGACATAAGATAGCCACTTGGCCTCAAGATGTGGAGGCATCCCATTTTCAATCAGCGTGATGCAGGATTTGTGAAAGACATACCCACAAACAACAAAAGGGAACCAGAAACAGTGGTATGTGGTCCAGACCTTTTTGCAGCAGACGTCTGTCTGCTTTCATAGGATAAAAGAGAAAAGTCAGGGTAGAGATAGAGACTTTGTTGCAAAAGTAGGCATAAAAAAAAAAAACCAAAACACAATGCTGTTGAAATTGGTGAGACTCTTTCTCTTAGGCTTTCAAATCCACACATGCAATTCAGGCAGCTTCTTTATCAGCACAGCCCCGTTTTGTATTTAAATATTCTAACACTCACAACTTGGATTTCCTAAGCAACAATACACCTTTTCTCAGACTATTGAGGAACAGCATGCTCCCACTAGAATTATACTTTCCAACCTGGATGAGGCCGTTCTTATTTGGAGGTAATATACTTACATTAATATAATTCCTTTTTTCTTTGGTTGCAGTGTGGCCAATGAGACCACAGCGTATAATCCAGGAAGATAAAATGAATTTAATTGCTTGTGTAAGCAGCTGTGACGGGAACAGGAGCTGATGTGCCTTCTTTTGGCAGCTCAGACACAAAATAATAAAGTTTTTAAGCTGGCATCACGGGGAGCTTTGACCCAGTAACAGAAGAGTGATGCCAGGATCACCTCTGGAGGCTGCACTTTGAAATACCTGCTGTATATAAGCCTGTATCTATCCCTTTCATTTTTTACAATGCATCTGTGGGGACAAAAGCAAACCGATATTAATTCCGAGTAAAGCAAACCGAACACGGCGGTGACAGACTTGAGAGTAAATCTCTCTCTTTTAAAAGTCCCTCGTTTCGGGGTCAATGTGTCGCAAGGATTTCTTTTCATAAACAATTTATTGCGGGAATTTGTGGAGACAGGAGGCAGTAGGAAGATGACGCAGTAATCTATGAAAGATTTTCATGCTTAACCAGAAGATGACAAAGCAGTAGGTACTTCCAGAGCTTTATCAACCAAATGAAAACCACATGTTCATTCGATATCCTGCAGAAAGGTTCATGGAGTCTAAGTCTGGAATATGCACTACGGCAATATAAATGCACACAGTGTACAAAAAAGCAAATGCACCCAAGTACGGTGCACCTTTAGATGCGCTACGACTTGATCATGAACTGTGCAGGTTTCATATGAATCCATATCTTAAAAGGTAGCATTCAAGGAACTGAGGCTCATATTTCCAGTCTGGAGGAAATGGTTCACCACTGCTTCTGGTTAGTGTTTTGCCTCAACGTAAGTGATTTGAGCTCCGCTTAAATATGTGCCCAACCCCCCCTCAAACATTTTGTGCCGTTCACCTTGAAGACATAACTTCCATTGTGTTCGGATCCAGATGGAGTTCCGGCGGAGCAGCAGTGTGAAGTCCGCGTGCTGCCTTTTTGTTCTGGATTGCAGAATATTTACATTTAAGAGGGATAAATGAATCCATCGCTTTTAAAGGGTGAAATGAATGTGAGATAATGCATGCTACACATGCTCAGTATATCTAGTATATCTTTTTCAACAGCTTTTTGTATTGTGTAATATTACCAAAAATAATTAAATAAATCATCTGATTCAGAACATCTTATTAACTCATTCCTCATTTCTGCTATTTTGTTTTCCAAGACTTGACAACAGGAAGCTGCTGCTGTAAATTAAAGTCATTCAAAGGCTCTGTTTGGTTTTTTTTTGTCCGCATTTCAAATGCAGCAATATAAACTTTGTGAGGGCAAAAAACACAAATCTGCCATCAGTGATCTGTGGGCTGACTGCCGCACAAAAGAAGCTGAAAATTAAATGAAAAAGATCTCTCAGAAATCATATTTCTTTAGAACATAAAGAATTACAGGGCAGGGAGATACAAGGACAGCTGAATCTTATTATGCTCTTAATGTAGCAGCTGAGAAATTGTTTGTGGTACAAAGCTACATTCATGAATGCATAACTTTTATTTTTTTTTGCATTTTGTGTATCAGTTTTGTTGTTATTGATATGAGTTCCTGTGAAGGAGAGGCCCATCACACGCTTACCTTTATTAGTTCTTCCCTGGGCTCTCTGCAGGAGTAAAGGCGGGTAAAGCTGTGGCGCTCCCTCTAATCCACGGTCAAATCCCACTAAAATTAGCAGCACAGAAAAATTACTAAGAGCACAACCTCTTGATGTGGACAGCATCTAACCTCAGAGTAGAACTGCAGATTCGTCCACCATTACAGCACCTTGTTTTTTAATCATGGCCTCATATGACTCATGAGAGCGATGGGAACTGAACTCAGTGCATTACACAGTGCATACGCTGGACAACCTCAAGCTTGGGGACGGACATGAAAAATTATTTAAAGTGCGAAGTGAGCATTTTCAAAATGAATGCAGATTAAGTCTTTAACACGTTGACGTAAACTTGAAACCGAGGCTGTACTTTTGTGTGGAACTCGGGCACCGATGCTGGATGAAAAACAGATGCTCCTCTCCGATGTTTTTGATTTATCCATAGTGCAAAACCTAATCTGCTTATTGTTGTTTGTGAAACCATAAACAAATCCATCAGTCTGACATTTGTGCTCTTACGTTCAGTTCATCTTTTCCATCTTTAATAATTTATCAAAGTCACAAAAGGCAAGCCAAGTGATGTCAAGTGAACGTTTTGTCATTAGCATGCAAACAGGATATTTGACAATCCATTGCCTTGTCACCGGGAGGTGTTTGTGGCTTTTAAAAAAAAAAATTATATATATATATATATATATTTATGTAGAAAAATTAAAAAGGGGAGGATATTTGCAATAAGAATTAATCTTGATAAGGCAAAGGATTTTACATTGTTTAATAAAATGCTGCATGAGAAACTGCAAGTATAGTGAAACAGTCTTGAATTGATATGAAGCGGCTCTGCACGTTATCTATGAAAGGAAATAAAAAAATAAACAAAGCACTTTATTTTCTTTCCAGCTCTGCTATACATTTATACTATACTGCCATCTCAGAACACTGATGCTTATTATCTCAACTGACTTCTTTAATGCATACTGCAAACATTATTTTGTGCGCAGCGTGCTATTTTAACTCCCAGTTTTATCCTTCTTTTGATCTTCTGCACTCTAAATCACATCCACTACATAAAGAACAGCCAAACCCAGTGTCAGTTTAAGTTGTTCTGTCTGTCTGGGACTGAAGCAGGCACAGGTAGTGCAGATAATATGGACGATTGTCCCCGTGGAAGTAAAACCATCTGAGCATGTCGATTAGTGTGAATATATGCATATTAGTGTGAGTTTGCCGCCCTTGCTGTGCCGTCACAGTCATAATGAGAAGCTGCCAGCACTGGAACTCATTCCGCTGGGTGAGAAAGCAGTTTGCAGAGAGAAAGTGGGGAGACATAACGAGGTCGGCTGGAGGAAAAAGTTTCAGCCACGAAAATGGGAAAAAAAAAAGCTGGGTGAGAGTGACCAAACTTTGTATTCTTTTTGATAATACATCTTTTTCTTAATCAGTGCAAAGAGAGCCAGCCAGCTATGCCATTATTTCATCCTGACTCCTATACGCTGTCACTGCAAAGGTAGATCATATATAATGTGCCTTTATTTTGTTCGTTTCTTTAGTGACAACAACAACAAGTAAAATCCATAAACTTTGATGCATTCATCCAATTCATATCAGATGTTTCTCAGCAAAACAGCTGACACCACAGGGCCTCTCTGCTCCTCTCGTGTTTATAAGCTCTAAATGCAAAGTGACAAGAGTTTAATAACTTTCAGAGCTTTTCGTGATTGACAAGAAAGCGAAGCAGGCCTGTGGCTTCAGCACCATAAGAGATAAAAGTGGAGCTCCCCCCTTGGGGGGGTTGACTGAAGATGTAAGCTATGTTCCTTTAAGGAGTCACAACACATGAGGAAAAGTTACAGGCATTGTCTCTTCTCTAGACTTAGATGGAAAACACCCCCAGGAGGTTTCTTGACTTCCAACATCTGAAGGAAAATGCTGTCTGCATGATGGCTGGATCTCCTTATGATGCAGTGGCTGTGCCGAGGTTCTTTTGTCAAGGTATTGCAGGTGGATATAATTCATATTCGCTAAAGCCAGGCTCGATTTATGTCATATAATTCGAGCCTCGGTGTGCCACCTGAGTACCTGAGAGCACAAGCAGGCAAACATGGGAACTATCAGGGTTGTTTCCGTTGATGATATTTAGTACGGTTTGCCTCTTATATTGGGATGATCGGCATGAGTCTGCATGCTGTTGTATTATTCGTAGAAATGATTCTGTTATCTGTGGAGCTAGAACTAGTGTGCTGGCATATGCATACGACCACAGCATAAATTTCTGAGCAATGTTCATACTTTTACCATATTACTACTCAGTTGAGCAGCATCCGGAGCGCAGCGAGTTATGAGGCTGATTTACACTTCCCTTTCGCATAGGATGGTGGCACCAAAGTTCAGCAATAACCTGACCTGCCTCTCTGCAGTCGGTGTGGCTCCTTGTGGTAATCACAGCAGCAGCAGCAGTAAGAGGAGAGGAGCGGGAGGCTGCACTCCGTCACGTGTTGAAGAAATTAGATTTTGGAGACGGACGTCCACCGCTCGGCCCCCACAACGTTTGGTTTCACTCAGCGCGCCGCAGCAGTGTGCGAGAGACCGGATTGACGGGCAGTGGATGCCGATAAGACGAAAGGAAAGTTTCACAAGACACGAAGTTCTCTTCTTTCTTTTTAATCGTTTCGCCTGATAAGAGATCGGAGAGACGTAAATAGGAATTTAGCAAAGAAACAAAGTGCGCAGCGGGGATAATGCCTTGTTTCCCGAGATGGATGTAACTCTGTACTTCGTCTGCATGACGGAACAGTGAGAGGAATTTGTACATCTGGAAAGACAAGTTATCATCTTTAAGCACCGGAAAGGAACAGATGAATGTGAGTATCCATCAAAGCAAGACTGCGCAGACCGCGAGTAACCAGCCTGATGCTGAACTTACTCATCAGCGCTTCTCTCCAAGCGCGCCTCGCTACAACTTTTTACTAATTACTTGGCTTAAGAAGATGATTTCACTGGAGGGGTGCATGGGAAGCAATTTCCTGGCTGCTTTTTTTTTTTTTTTTTTAGTGCAGCCTTACCTCTGGCTTTAAAAATCTCTAATTAATAATAATGGGGGGGGGAACTGCTGCAAAGTTAATTTTAAAGTGGCTCGAGTACATATTATTTTTAATAGACTACTTTTGTAATCGAACAATATATAAGCTGGCTCATGTACTTAATCCTTATCATACAAAGCTCATATGGATGCTAATTTTTGTATTTTTGCAACACTGAAGCGCAGAGCCCCCCCCCCACAAAAAAAACTTCACATAGGAGCGCGTAGACTTTGAAGAGCTGACGGAACATTTAACAGTTTGTTATATCGCACCTTGTTAAAGCCCCCCTGAGACGAGGACATTCCTCTGAAATTGGGCAACCTAAATGCAATTACGGTGCAGTCCTCTGAGCGCTGCTGCAGCCGCGGCTCATTCCGCCGTCCTTCCTGCTCCAGCTGGACCCAGTGATAGCTGCCCAGTGATTACTCAAATGTCGCTGCAGTTACTGTGGCGGCAGACTTTTGTTCATTAACCGCGAAAAGGTTTTCGTATCTTTCGATGAATAAACTAATTAAGCCACTGGCATCGGTCACCGGCGTGATGGTTGCCATGGTGCAGCTCAGTCTTTGTTTCCAGCACCATCATCAGTTGGAGAAGTCGTGCTCTGGGTTAACTTTGAGTTTATGTGCATGCCAAAGTATCTTGACTGTATGATATTATGAAGCGAACTCACCAGAGCTTAGCCTGTTTCATTCATTCTGGTGCTTGTATAGTTTTGAGGCTGTTTGTTCGTTTGCTGGACTGGTTTCTAACACTTTCTCTGTTCCAGCACCTCTGGTTATAAAACATCTTTGTGACGTGCGCCAATTTTTCAGACTGGAGTTAAAATCTGAACTCGCAGAGAAAACAAGCAAAAGATGCCTCAGCTGTGGATAAAACCACAACTTCGACCTCTGTGGCTTTTATAACAGTCCAAGAATTATGTCATATTCCCTTGGTGCACTGCATGAAGTAATCCTCCTGACTGCTCCTGTCTCTGCAGCGTGCCCATGCTGTTGATGATGCTAGTTTTCAGATTCCTGAAAAACAGAAAAACAAAAACAACACCACACGATGTGTTTCATGCAATCTAACCATAAAGTTTCCCACTACCTCGCTTTTCCTGAAAATTGCCTGGCTGTGGTTTTGCTCATCTTTTTTTTTTTGCAGTGCCATCATCGGTCAAATAAGCCAAGTGGAAATCAGCCACTGCCTCTGGGGCGTTCTGCCAGAAAGCTGTCACCTCCAAAGTTGATTTTAATATTTATGACCAGTCTGTGTCATTAAAAGAAAGAAAAGAAAACTACATCAGTGCCAAAAGCAGGAATGTTTAACAGTCCCAATCAGACCTGCTCCCTTGAGTAATGAGAACTTTTACCTTAGTTGTAGCACTGTTGTTGCTCCTTGCACCCCTGCTACTGTAACCAGATACACATGTATTTTTAATGATGCAACCACTAGCACTGCCAGTGCAATGTCCGTCAGGTGGTGTAATCTTCAAAGGTATTAGGTGTGTGTTTTAGACTTTTCTTTTTTTTTTTTTATCATCCCTAACATCTTACACAAACAGCTGAACCAACCCATGCTGCTCTTGTTGTGGGAAAGAGATGATCCCTCCTGTCACGGACCCTCAGAGCCTTGAACTGAAGGGTTCACCGTTAAAAAAAAAAAAAAGGAGTTTGCACGCTTTCCCAATGCGATGTTTGTTATTACCAGGAAGTGCCTGTGGTGGTTTTTCGTGGTCTTTTTAAGACTACATGCCCGGCGACTGAAGTTTCAAAGACTAATGCAGGGCATAGAAATGTGGCACTTAGCCTGGCAAACATTCAGAGCATTGCAGTTTGCTTTGAGCTAAGCCTGTCATCCTCTTGTTCAGTCAATCTGCATTTCTGTCTGTGGTTTCCATTATGGCTCCATCGGGCCCCAAGCAGGCTGGCGTGTTCTTGAAACCACAGGAGCTTTCTGTGAGTAACTAGACTCATGACATGGAATTAGAAGCTCATTTTACGCAGTCCGTCACTATAGTCGTCCCTCTTGGCTTGTTAGTGGTGCAAAGGGTTTTGGCTGTGTTAATGAAGTAGCACCGCTGAAGTAACCTACTTTGATTTTGGGGTAATTTTCTATATTTTTGTTGAATGCAAGGAGATTTGAACCAATAGTGTATTTCCAGTTATATCAAGCAAGCACATTATATACTTACAGAAGCTATCTCTGACACTGTCTATGATTAATACGTTTGCTTGGGGCTGATATTTGACAGTTGTTAAGTTAGTGGCAATTTAAAGGCATTCTTTATTCCCTCCTGGCAGGGTGATCTGTGGTAAATCCACAATTCTTTTACTCTGCATTGTTAAAATTTATATTTACATTTTCATGAGAGGGTTGGCATTCTTCTATGCACTGCTGGTTATGGCTCATGGAGGGAGGCAGCACTAGTGTTTGTTTAGATACTGTTTGTTGTAGGATCTGCCAAACCAAAGGACTGCTTGTCTTCATAGCAGCAAAGGAAGACAAATAGGCCTCATACTTCACAGAAAACTGTAAAGCCAGATATAAATAAGTGCAAGTATTTTCAGCTATTAGAAGATAATATCCAATTCATTTTGCCAAACACGATTTAGGCTGCAGCGGAGGGGGGGGAGTGCTACTCTGATATTCCCACCATGCAAAGCTGCCAGGGATTTTGATGCTGATTTCAGTCGTGTTGTTCACAATTATATCCAGTGTATTCCAAAAGAGATTTCCATTCTGCATGTGAATCCCACGAACCTTAGATTTGGTTGGTTGACTTGGTTTAAAGGATTCAGAAGAAACTGGGTCAATGCTACAGTTTCAGCTAACGCTGAGGTGCACATGATGCATCACACACACGCACACACACACACACACACGACAGTTTTAGAGAAAAATAATGAAGCTCGTGCAAAGTACACATTTTAGTGTCTTTGTTCAGAGAACATGGGATTAATCCTCCAACAGTTGCGTCATCTTAACAAAAGCCATTAACGGTATTTAACTACCAGAAGGAGGGAATCACGTTCTGGGACAATTATGCAAGAAAAAAAAAAAAAGCTTGAATCCAAACCACAATCGGATTGGCTTACTTAATGCAACAGCTTTTAACCATCAGCAGCCTCTCTGAGCCGTTTTCTTTCCCAAAGCTGTACAGATGAATACAATGCGACTTCTAACTGTCTATTTAGTGATACCTGCGTGGGTGGGCAACAGTAATTATCATATATTTGGCTAACATCTCAGTTTTAATCAGCAGAAATTTCTCTTTAATCCCACATTGGATCTTTTTAAACCATATGCCCTGCTTTACCTGGTATCGTGCAATTAGCTTACCCAGCTGTGTCTGTTATAGCCATTAGGCTGCGCTGCTCTGCAGAGGTCCTCCACTTCAGCTCGACCAGAAACTGCATTATTTCAGTTGTGGTATTTGGTCAGAGATTCTGGCCTTGAAAAGCTATCCTTTGTGCATGGGGAGGGAGCTTTGTAAAAGTTCATCCCCAGTGTTTTAGTAAAGTAAATCAGTACCGAGGCTTTAAAGTTCAAGCGCTGTCAAGATTTTCAGCCTGTCATGGATGTGCTTATGCTTTTTTTTTGCCAAGAACAGCACTCAGAAAACAGCCCAAACTGTACTATGTAATGGTGAATTTGTAGTGCTTCCCTTTTATGGTTTTGTCATTTGCAATTATTATGGCCTCTGTGAAAGCAATAAGAATTAGAGATTAATGGAGCAAATTGGCTCAGCATTCCTTTTTGTGCCTAAAACCGTTGAATAATCTTGGACCAGATGTAAACAGCACTCATCCTCCTGCCGTATTTCAAAACAAGTAGTGATAGGGGGTTTCTCGCTGCTCACGCTAAATTCAAATCAATTTATGACGTTAAAGTTAGCATCTTCAGTGTTGTGGGCTCTGAATCACGGCAGACTGAAATTAGCCCTGGAATCTTGTGTGCTTATGGCCAACTTCCAGCAGACCTCAATTACAATGCTGCAGAGCCAGAAAAGGGAAAGAGGTAGACTGCATGGAGCCCTTCAATTCTGCTGCGCTGCTCTGTCACTCAAATCCACTGTTACCACTGTGGCTGAGACAGATCGCCACACTGCGTTCAGGGAGACATGGGAGGCATTTAGGCACACACACACACACACACACACACACACACACACATGCACAGATGTTTTTTTGAATGTTTCCTTGCAGGTATCAGTTAATCCACTGGGGGGAGCCTTAAAGAGCTTTCACCAGAGAGTCAATCCTTCAAATATTGATGTGCTTTTGTATACATTTTCTTAAAATTAAAGCAAAATGTACTTTACCGACAAGTTTAAGTCATTATGAATTAGACAAATTAGACCGAACCACAGATAACTGGAAGCCTGTCTTCTTCTGTGGTATTGCAAAAGACACAATAATTTTCTGTGAGCCAGACACTTGGCGGTTTTGGATTATTCTGCAGATGGTGACAGTCTTGCTGAAACACTTCCACATTGCTCCACAGTGTCTCTCGGTCTCTATTACATATCCTCTGCATTGGTGTGGGTCCTTCGCCAGAGCGTGCCTATTGTTTATGCAAGAAATCCTTATACCTTTGCTACTTTTAAATATCGGTGTTTCAATATTTTCCCCCTTGATTTAACACTCACACTCGTACTCCTCATAAACTCAATATGTTTGCCTAAGGAGAGTTATTTGAAAGGGTTCTTGAAGGATTGTTTTAAAATTCCTCATTCCATGAGAGATAAATGTGGTGATAAATATTAAATCCAGGACTTCACCTCCCAGACTTATACAAAAGAGTACAGCTGTGGCAAACACACTGGGTAGCCTGGCAAAACTGATTTTCGCACCCTTTTAATTAAAGCTGCGGAGCAACAGAGCAAAGACTCGCTGTCTGAAGTGTTGTGCTGTGGCCCGTGGCTTTGATGTTTCTTTAGTGAAGGGGAGCTTTCTGGTATATAGAAAGAACAAGGTGTCGACTTATTAGGTGAAATAAGAAGAAGTGTAGGAAAATGTTATGTGCTGGGCCAGTTGTATGTGGTGTGGGTAGGAACAGAGCCAATAAAACATATGGGAAAGTGTTTAAGGCATATAGACTACCTAGCTGTCTTAAACTACCTTACTATAAAAATATTGCACCTTTTCTTAGTTTCTGCTGTTCAGACTCTTTTATATTTTGATATTGCTCAGCCTTTCCTCTCTGTGTGTCTGTAGGTTTAAAACGAAGGGGCCAAAATGAAGACTGCTGCCAAGGGTTTTGGAAAGTCTGTAATGGATTCTTTGCATCGTGAGGGTTGGTGGAGCAAAAGGATAGTGCTAATGGTATACGTGGCCTTCGAACTTATAGCAGTCCGCTCACCTGTGGTCCTGGGAACCCTTGAGCTACAGCTAGATGAGGAACAGCCAGCAGGTACGATTGTAGGCGACATCAGCGCGGGACTTCCTCCTGGCGTAACGGCATCCTTGTACTTCATTTCGGACCACGAGGGCACAGGAGTGGGGAGCGATTTGGATATAGATGAAAGCACAGGTATTATTAAAACCGCCAAAGTTCTGGACAGAGAATTGAGAGATAGATACAACTTCATTGCCGTCACTATGACGGGTGTGACAGTGGAGGTGACCATCAAGGTGAACGATATAAATGACCACGCTCCAAAGTTCCCCAGAAAGCGAGCCACGTTTAAAATTCCTGAGCAGACAGCTATCGGCACTGGGTTTCCTCTCGAGCCAGCTGTTGATAGTGATAAGGGCCAACTTGCAACACAGGGTTACCTCATCAAGGATGGAAATGTTGGCCAGGCATTCACCTTGGAGACCAGGAGGGGAAGCAATGAGGTTCTCTATCTGGATCTGGTGGTCAATACCATTCTAGACAGAGAGAAAAGATCCACCTATACTCTATCTTTGGAGGCCTTTGATGGCGGGTCCCCCAAAAGGACCGATCAGATGACATTAGATATTACTGTACAAGATATTAATGACAACGCTCCTGTTTTTAACCAGAGCCGCTACCACGCTATAATATCTGAGAACCTTCAACCAGGAAGCAACATCCTGCAGGTGTTTGCCACGGATGCTGATGAGGGCGATAACGGGATGGTGCTGTACGAAATTAACAGGAGACAAAGTGACCCGGAGCGCTACTTTGTCATAGACTCCCGCACTGGGGTCATCACCCTCAACAAACCGCTGGACTTTGAGATGAGAAGAGTCCACGAGCTGGTGGTCCAAGCGCAAGACAACGCAACCCAGCCAGAAGTGACCAATGCCTTTGTCACCATTCACGTCAGAGACTACAACGACAACCAGCCTACAATGACCATCATCTTTCTCAGCGAGGATGGATCTCCCAGAATCTCAGAAGGGGCACAGCCAGGCCAGTACGTAGCCCGCATCTCGGTCACTGACCCGGACTACGGCGAGTACGCCAATGTCAACGTGTCGCTAGAGGGAGGTGATGGAAAGTTTGCCCTGACCACTAAGGATAGCATAATTTATCTAATTTGCGTGGATCAGATTCTGGACCGGGAGGAGAGAGACACCTACGAGCTGAGGGTGATGGCGACAGACTCGGGCACCCCTCCTCTCAGGGCTGAATCCTCCTTCACTATCCAAGTGACTGACATCAATGACAACCCTCCGCTCTTTGACCAGCCAGTGTACCGACAGGTCATTCCTGAAGTGGTGTTTCCAGGCAGCTTTGTGCTACAGGTGACAGCTAGAGATAAAGACCAGGGGCCCAATGGGGACATTAGCTACAGCATCCTACAAGATGGAAGCGCTTATTACAGCTGGTTCAGTATAGACTCCATTACAGGCATTATCACCACGCTCTCCCAGCTGGATTATGAAAAGAACCCCAGTCCCAGCATAACTGTGGTGGCCACAGATGGAGGAAAGCCACCTCTTTCCTCCACTGCAGTGGTAAATATCTTTCTTCAGGATATAAATGACAATGAGCCAGTTTTTGAGAGAAACTTCTACAACGTGTCCATCGATGAGAACACAGCCCCAGGGACCTGCATTCTTGAGGTAGGCCTTTTTTTTTTTTGTGGTTTTACTTCAGTAAAAGTTTATGGATTGATTAATTTAATCAACACTCCCACACTTTAACACTTTGCTTATGTAAGAGTCTGCACTCAACTATGGAGGTCAACAAATGGATATTTATGAGATAAATAAAACAGAAGTTTGTCAGAGTAACCCCCCCCCCCACTGAGAGTTATTATTTAACGGTAAAGCTGTTTAAATTGGAGAGCCTTTGTGAGGATTTACCTGCAATTTTGGGCCAACACGATCTGCTCTTTGGCTGTCCTCTCCTTCACCTCTCAAAAGGTTTCCAGGGTAACAGAGGCAATGCAGAGTCCTCCATCAGCCGAGGCACAAAGGAGTTTTTCACATATTCACAGACAGAGACAAATTCGAGGCTTTATCCAAAGAAATAGATGTCACTTCAGCCTCAAAAGGCACCTTAATTAGGCTTGTTGAGCGTAGGAGAAAAAAAATGGCCGTAAGTGACGAGATGAATTAAATTTCAGGCACATTAGAGCGCATCATGTAAATGCGAGTTTTTTTTTTTCTTGTAACATATTTTCACAGCTCATTTTTGGCTTTCCTGATAAAAAAAGAGAAAAAGAAGCACATCAGGTGTTAAGGTCATTCAGGTTACTTCTCACATCGGCAAGCTGGAGTTTCTGTTTAAGAGAGGTTGTGTTTTGCAAGTGTGTGCAGCAGCATTGCATGGATCAAGGAGCTGGAAATAGAGTGCAGCCCAGATGGACGGCCTAGCAGATGAGATCTTGGCCCAGTATTTTTGCTGTGGATGAGGGAGGGGTGAAGGGAGACACAATGTCATACTGTGACACTTAAATATATTAAAAAAGAAAAAAGGAGCTACAAGGATTTTTTTTGTGGGTAGTTTATGAATCAAAAAGACCACAAGCGTAATGAGAAAGGGGGGATGTTCTGAAATTGATTTTGGAAATTGGAAAGTGGACCAAAGAATAATTAAAAAACGTATGCTTTGGACTGTGAAGCGCTGCGATCACTGTTTCCAGTGTGAACTGGAGTTCACGTTTGATCAAAAACAGTGTAAGAAAACCGATTTGATGTTTTCCTTCAAACGAGAGATTTTCTGAGTTTTGTCTTTGCTCTGCATTGGCTCCTTACTACCTGCTCTCAGAGAGTTCCTGAGAGCATGACATGCTTGATCTGTGGACTTTATTGGGTCCAAGTATGAAGTAGTTCTTCAAAGCTTCTGCTCTCTGGCCTCTCTCGGGCTTGCTTGGTTGCTGCAGACGTGCTTTTTTTGCGGTCCATGTGAGAACAGCCTGCTTTTAGTTAGGGTGCCAGCTCTTCATCCAAACATCTCATCAGACATCTGATGACTGCTTTTTCTACTTGTAGATGAAATCCTCAGTGCAGCCATCTTTTACAGACAAAGCCACCCCAGAAGAACCTGATCGGATGGGTACTATGACCTGATTCCTTCCCACAGTGTTTCATGGGTATTCTAATGTGACATCAGTTGCTTTTACAGATGATTTTATAATTAGATGTGTGTGTGTGTGTGTGTGTGTGTGCCTATTAACAGGCATCACTCTTGTAATTCAATATGTGAGATCTGCTGCAAAGAAAACAGGTCACCCTGGAGAGAGGAAATCAAATTCGACATGAAAAACAGCAGATGAAAAACTACTAGCTGCAGTGTGGAATGTGTTTCATGAGGCATTACTAATTCTATTCTTCTTTATTAGTTTTCCAACTGTGTCCAATTTTACAAGTTTTCTGGATGGTGTTGAGGTTCCAACATAACTCTGCGACACATATTGGAATCCATAAAGGAACCACAATACCAAAGTAACTTTCTATAGTCCGTGCATCTATTTCATCCATTTTATAAATTATGCCCTCTTGCCTCATATTATATCTCCGCTGCGGGTTGCGGGCGTGCATTCGCTCGAGAGGAACGACTGCATCGCACTGTGCAAGCGTTTTTTTTTTTTTTATTCTTTTTTATTGCAAATGTGAGAAGTCCGCGTTGAAAATTAGGAAAGTTATAAGATGAAAAAGTTATTACTTCAGCGTCATTTTATTAGGCCTGTTAATCAGAGGCTTTTGAGTCCTAACACGGAGGAAGAACAGTAATATGAGATGTTGTTAAAGATAATGGGGCGCGTGGTTGTCTTGGCTTTTACATATGTAATAAGTAATGAAAGTTTTCAGTTGATTATTTCAGAATCCTGCACTGGGGAATAATTTACGCCTCGTATCTTTGCGGGTTTTGGCTCATTTGGAGCAGCTCTGCTAAGAATTGCCCCTCTGTCTGTTTTTGGGTTGTTCTGGCTCCAACAGAAAGGCGAGAGGGGTCTCCAAGCAGCTGAGGGGGAAATGAACTCTGACAAGTGCTTGCATGAGTAGCGGAGGTGACATAAGCAGAGGGGGGGGGGTCTTCCTTGTCTGGCTTTTGGTCCGGCAGACGCTGAATTCTTATCTGATCTCACTTCATTTCTCATTAGCTAGGTGTGAGGATAGGCCAGAGATAAAATATAAACCCACCTCCCCTCGTGTTCATGACAGAATGGACCGCTTTTATTGCTGTGACCCCCCTTAGCAACATGAGAACACCGACTGCTGTGATAGGACATTTTACCGTTTCTTTCTTGAAGATCAAACTCTTTTGCATTTCTCTGCTCCTTTTGTCCTTTCTCAAAATCTCTTGCCTTGAAAAGAAACAGTGTAAAAATTCTAATATTTTGTAGGAATTTCCATGATTTCTAGTAGGCAGCCTTAGTTTAGTTTTAGATACAGCATAAAGCAGCACTCAAACAAATCCATTATTTCACACTGAATGCTTTAAAGGAAACCTAGTCGAAAGGGGTACCTCACTGAAGTGGTGCTCTGAGTCCGTTCTCCATTCCTGGCAACATAAAGGCGTCCACTCAGTGTGTGTGTGTGTGTATGTTGGTGTGTGTGTGTGTGATTGGGGTGGAGGGATACCCATAATTCCCCTGGAGAAAAAGTATGAATGATAGTGTTTCTTTCTAGTGTTTCTTTCACACTCAGTTTCCACAGTGTTTTTCTACTCGAGTTAACGCCTGCTTCTAATGACTAAGCAGTGATACAAAGTGTCCTCAGTTCTGTGTTATCTGTTAAAATAATGTTTGTTGTTGTATCGTGAAGATTCTAGGTGTTCAGTGTTAAATTGTCGACCTTTTTGGTCTCGGTTCCTCTCCGAAAGTCTGCGTTGATGAATTAGGCCTCGCTTTTTACAGTCTTTCCATGTATAATATACTATTTACTTCATATTACAAATTTAATGAATACTTAATATCCATCCTCTAGCTTGTCCAATATTGGACAGTAAATTTATCAAGCTGTGGAATTTACAGCATAAATTAAAGTTTTCATCCGGTTAATTTAAATAATAAGTTCCATTTTTCAGTATTTAGGTTTTGCAGATAAACGACGAGCACATTTTCAGCGCGTAAAAAGTCAGAGCATAAAAAATGGCTCGTTTTGAATTTCACCCAAGCTGAACTTTTGCAGAACAAAAAATGTACTGATTTGAAAACTGAATGTGACACCCGACTGTTCAATAACACATTTTACAAAAAACCCCCCAAAAAACCCACTACGTTGTAGCAAAGCTTTTCCAAAATATTCAGAATGAGATTTGCAGCATTTTGGAAATAAGCGAGGCGAACTATGAAGATGAGGGAAACTGCCAGGTTCAGATGGATATTTTGGTATGCAAACCATGTAATCAGTTCTCACCAGACATCTTCCTGGAGATGGTTTGTGTCAAACAAAATGCTCACTTGTCTTTTTTAATACCAGACTGGTTTTTCTTCCTCTGAGACTGGGTTAGCTTGAGGCAAGCCGACTCTGCTTTTGGTCTCCCTTTCTGTTTCTTTTTTCCTCCTGCAGACTACCCAGCTTCATTGTGGCTCTGCGGTATAACAGTATTTTCGGGGAATAGTAAAATTGCAGGAAACTGGATGTGCTACTTAATGTGTTCATGAATGTAATACTTCCTCGAACACTTACTCCTGGGCCTAGCAGGAGCAATGAAGCGAACATAAACACGGCATGTACATCTGGATGGAGTGTGGGTGCTCGGGTCAAAGTTGCTCTGCTTGAGACAGCTGAACGCATTTTATTGTGCTCGCCCGTCCATCATCAAATCCGCCGCCTCTCTCCCTCCAGCGGCACAGGAAGACGAGAAAGTCGTGGTTAAAAATTTAATGTTATATGGGTGGATACAGAAGCTGGGAGGAAATACTGTTCGTTAGCGTAAAAGTTCTGGATGTGTGAAAATCGAACTGTGAAACAACATGAAAGGAGCCTCGGCTGTCTTTAACTATACTGTAGGGCTGCAAAAAGTTTTCATATATTTATTAATCTTTATTAGGAAATTTATTATTTTAAGTGTAGCAAGGCGATATATCAGGGTTTCCCAAATGTAAAATGTCCACATAAGCTGGCACCAGGCAGTGATGATGTCGGTTGCTGTGTGGCGCTGAGTGGTAAGAACAATCAGTGTTTACAAGACCTCAGAGCTGCGATGCAGACACGTGGAGCGCTGGCTGGAAAGCAGAGGTTGTGAAGTATGAACGCTCGCTGGAGGGGTTTCCTGCCCACATCTGGCAAGGAAGGAAGATGGGCTTATATATCCCCCTTGTGGGACACAAAAGTTCATTAGTACAGTCTGTCACCCAGACTGTCTGCTGCAGGTGAGACAGACCTCTCAGCACTGCTTCCAAGTTTCTGTGAAAGACTGTGTGAGTGCAAGGAAAGTAGAGAGCAAGAGAGACACAAAGAAAACAGCTGAGAGTCTCCAGAGGGACACTTGGCCTCTGGCAGCTGTAACAAAGCTCGTACTCAGCAGCTGGATTCAGCTGTTGATCCCTTTTCTAATGTCTATCCTCTGACTCCGAGGAGTGGGATATCGCTCTTCCTGTCTCATTGTCTGTGTTTGTCTCTGTCTTTACTCCTTCTGCCATGATCAGACTTCTTATCTCTTCCTCTTTCTCCCTTTCCCACACTTGTGCGTCCCCTCTGTGATCCAATTACACACTTCCCTTCCTCTTGTTTCCCTGTGGAGTGGTGACATGTGGATCGGAGCAGGTGAGAGCAGCACATCTGCCTGCCTGGGGATGCTGGAGCATCCCTGGAGTGACACAAATAGACAGCTTTGGGGATCTCAGCCAGGGTTATCTAGTTGGATCATTCAAGAAAGAATGGCTGTAAATTACAGAGAGTGAAGTCAAGACTACAGATGTGTGTGTGTGTGTGTCTGTGTGTGCCTTTCACGTGTGTCTTCACGTTCGACGTTGTCACAGTGTTCATGTACAGGAGGAAGGCTTTTGTTTAACCTTTGTAAATAGAGACGATTATTCACTTTGCCACCTCTTTTAAGACAAACGAGCGGGAAGGGGGGCAGACCTCGAGGCTGACTGTGCGAACGGCTGCCAGGCCTTCTGTTCTCACAGCCCGTGGTCCCCCTGCACATGTGCAAGGCAGTTGGCAGTGTTAAGCAAGCTGGGCATCAGGAAGCATCATCTGCTCGCGATATTCATACTGTTCCAAAGCAAATCTGTGCTAAATCATCCATCCAGTCCCATGCTGTCCGTCAGAAGCCACCAGACCGGAAAGCAGACGCTGAGTGACAGCCTGCCAGGTAACAAAAATCAGTAATCGGGAGACTAGATTTTAAACAAACAGCCACAAATCAATTTTGGCAGGATGATGAGGGTCATGTATTGTGATGGTAGAAAGCGGTCACCAGCATGTTGAAGTTTTCATTCGCTACATGCATGCATATACTATATATACACAGCCCTAAAATATCTTAACCGCTGAGCAAATGTCTCCAAATCCAGAAGTTAACTGTTACAAAGAATGCATCGCTTTTGTCTGCCAGCAACCTCAGCCCCCCTTTCGCTCCAGCCTTTCTGCTGCACTGACTGCCAGTTGAAATAATGATTGAGAAGAATGTTACTGAGCCCAAGAAAGTCATGGAAGGAGTGGTGCATCCAGTGCAGGGAGTGTGCCGACTCTTAGTACGATCGGGTTTGTTTTACAACTGTGTCTGATTGGGGCTGGAAAGATGCGTGGACAGATTAGAGATTAGGTAATGCCTAAGCTGCACGTGTGAGAAGTAGTGGATGTAGTATAGTATTTTAGAAATGAGCAGGTTAAGAAAATAGGTAACTGTGCAAGATTATCTGTGCGTGACCTATGTTGACTGCATGTTCTGCAGATTATGTAGCTGCTGAACATCGTGCCTATTCATATGATATCCAGTCATAATCTTTTAGTAGAGCAGAAAGCTCATCAAGAGCAAACAGTTTCCTGTTTCTTGAACTCAGCCCAGTTCCACTGAGTAAGTAGGTTGTTTTTTTTCCAGCCTTGTAAGACAGCACGAGAGAAAGAGAACGACAAACCGCACAGAAAAGGAGGTTTGTGTGGAGAGACGCTCCACTTTTACATTGTGGTTCGCCAACATTGTCTGTCTTGGCTTCAGACAGAAAGGCACCCCGGCCTGCTGTAACCAGACTTGCAGTCTGTGTGTACTGATGCTCCATGGTGGTCCACCCTCACAATGCTGTTTGCATATCTCGATGCCTTGACCACATCTAACAGAAATGCCACTTGTGTTATACGGGAGGACATCTGTTATACCATTTCTGTTGTAGAGAAATGCATCCACCCTGTAGATTAGTTGTAATGAGACAACTGCTGAGCTTAACGTAGATTTCCTCTGAGTGCTAGGTGGTGATTTAAAGATTTAGCGAGGGGAACTAATTACCGCAGAGTTGCGTACCTCCTTAGGAAGGCTAATTTGACTTTGGTGCTGCAGAATTTATGTTGTGAGTTGGGTGCTGCTTCTTTTAGCTGGTGTGTTGAAAGGCCAAATCTTTGTTTTGATTTTTGTGTATAGCCTGGTGCTGCGGGGAGCCTGCACGGAGCAAAGGGAGCAGCGGGACCGTCTGCTGTAATTAGGCAGAGCTGGTTGAAAGATTCAAGTCTTGTGATGTGGTATCGTACCAGACGAAGAAAAAGCCAGGAAAGGGGTGTGTGTGTGCCTGTGTGTGTCTTGGTGTAGACAAGGTTTGACGGTGGAAGAAATTCTCTAATCAGTGCCCTGGGTTCCTCCCAGGCTGCATCACAAATGCGTCTTACGGGATCCAAAACATCGGCACAGGCGAAAGAAATTGATAGAGCAGATATGATTCGGGCTGATCGTGGTAAAACTAGAACAATGCACATCAGCACTCAGCACCACCCTTCAATTCCAGTGTTGGCTGAAAGCCGGACACGCAGCCAGTCGGATCCAACTGGGGCAGAACCATGCTGCGTTTCAGCACCGTGGAATGTGAAGCGAAAAGTACCTTAAATTTTTGTGTTTAGCTGAGACCAGTTTGAGCACACTACACAGAGGCACACTTTCAGACTTTCAGGAAAAGTTGAGCACCCTTAGAGGACGTCTTAAAAAAATTCTTTGGGGTTAAGTGCCCAGGAAAAGTGTGTATTGTGTGCAGCGGCCTCTGAAAAGTCAATTCGAGACTCAAATCAGTGCAAACGGTGGAACAGGCAGCGTAATGGAGAAACAAGTTGTTGATAATTTCAGCAAGTCGATGCATCATCGCCAGGGCTGCAGGCATCCAGACATCTGGTTTGAGAAGGTGGCTCCGGCTGAATCTGGCAGTGTCTTTATAGAAGATCCATGGAAATTATACATGATACAGTATACTTCATGATATTTTTGTTGCAACAAAAGCCTCTAATCCCACTTTGACATTTGTTTCATGAGCCCACAATATTCTGTATTGTCTTTAACAATTTGCTGCTTTGGATGCACTTTTTCCAACTGGCTCTCCTAGCGCGACTTCGATAAGAACAGAACGGCTTCACCGCTGCTTCGTGTGATAGTTGTGGTGTAGCTTGAGTACATCCTCACTTTGACGTGGCAAGCAGTGATACTCGCATGCTGCCTCCCTGAAAAGGGCTCTGGGGTGTGCAGATGTGAACGATCTTGGTTTGCAAACCTGTGCAGGTCTTTGGTTTGATGCCCGGAGTGAACTACGGGATCACCTGCTGCCAATTTTTACCATCAACGGCTTATTGCTTGCAGGCCCTGATTAGCCCAGAGAACGGATGTGGAGATTAATGTAGCAATTTGCCATTCGTACGTGAAGTCACGCCACGCTGGAACAACATTGTTCATTCAAGGATCTGCTCTGGACTGGGTAGCTTATTTCTTCATTTGTCCCATTAATCGCTTTCCAGCACAAAACCAAAGCGTTCCCCCTGCTGGTCATTGCTCGCGGGTGTTTAGTTAATTGAGGAAGGAGGAGTGAATTACGCAAGTCACATTTTTGCTGACATTTTTCTCAGTTCATCAGGAACACAGCTGTCACACTCTCAGTTACCACCCCGCAGCTCCAATGTTGTGATCGTCTGAGTCTCTCGACAGATCAGCCAACACCGAGAACGCAGGACACACGCAGTTTCATCATTACTGTTATAACAAAAGCTTTGATTAAAAATAAATACTGTTTTCAACCTGGGGGAAGCCACTGAGTGATGTTTAAAGATGACATCTTAAAAGTCTCCTGGGTACATCCAGCAGATTTGTGGTCTCCAAAGTAAACAGAATGTTTTATAAGACTGTGGAGCTGCAGAGCCTCTTACCTAAGAAATGCTCCTTTCTTTGCTCCTGTGTTTTACTGTGACATAAAAGCTGTTAGGCTTTTTGGGATTTTTAATGTACATGCAGGCGCAGCGTCGATGCGAGGATCCTGCAGTGCTCACAGAAGTTCATTGTCCTGTATTGGAAATGTCCCTCATCTGTCTGCCTGAAAGAAATTAAATTATTACAGGAAGACTTTAAACATTGTAACTCAACCCATGTGTGCGAGCCCACTTCATTTCATTTACGCTGCTATGTGTGATTTAAGTGTTCGAGGCTGAGATGCAGACGTTTAATGCATGACGCTTTGGCAGTGACATTTTTTTTTGTGAGCAATTACGTACCGAGCGGATTCATGACCGTGCATGGGAAAAAAGAGAAAATAATCAGGAATCCTTTCTGGCTTTAAATCTTCACCAGCTTCAGTCAGTGCTCTTCCCCTGTCACTGTTCCCGTCATCACTGCTACTGCTCCATTTTTTATTTATGGGCTTCCCTTTCGCTTTTTTACCTCGAGCATACTAATTCTGCTGTATAATAAGCTTAGTGGTTTCTTTAGAGGTTTTATTCCTATTACCGTGGAGTCATCTTTGAACGATCGTCTTGTGCAATATAAAAAGAACTGCATGGAAATCTTCTGCTCATGTAATCTTCTCACGTTTCACCTTTGCTGCATTTTCAGCCAGTTAAAGTTTTCTGCAGTCTTGTTTCTTTTTTTCCTGATTGTGTATTCCTGACTGATTGTGTATTCCTGAAAACTCGTCCGAGACTCTTCCCCCTCCTGCCATTCTGTAAATGACTTGTAAACAGGCTGTTTAAGTGTGAAGTCACCCTGTGCCCCGCTTCCGCTCTTCATTCATCACACTGACGCGCATGCACATATAAGTATGGTGAATGTTTCTGCTAAAATGCTGGGGGAAGGGCACCGCTTCTGTTGTGGGACTGGGCCAGAAGCTGACACAGCCTGCACAAAGTTATTTCTGAAGGAGCGATATCAGAGACACAATTAAAAAAAAATAGACTTTTTAGTCAAAAAATTGAGTTTGTGATTGATTATAAATGATTTCAAGCTTTAAAATAATCCAATATTTTAATAACCGAATCTCAAACTGCCCGTTTAGGCTTTCTCTTCTGAAATATATTTAATGATCTGTGGATATTAATTATGTATAAAGTTTGGGGTTTTCTTTTTTTTTTGATGCTGCATAAAAAAACTGAGCAGAAAATAGCACCAACTGGGGAAAGTGAAACAAATGGGGGGGAAGTCGGAATGAGGAAGAGCGAGAAAGAAATCAGACGCTGAGGGGGGAAAAAGAGGCGATTTACCTCATGCGGTGCGTGTGCTAAAGTGGCGTGTATATGAAGCTCAAGTGGTGGTTTGTTACCATGGCAATATTGGGGAAACAAGGGTGGGTGGAGAGTAGCGTAAACAAGAAACCCCATCGATTTCATGGGCAAATCATTATCCCAAAGTTCCTGTTTTTCCGCTATAACGGCGATGGAGTATTTACGTGCGAAGACAGTCCCGAAATGAATTGTGGAGCGGTGAACTCATGAAACCTTGAAAGCTCAGCTACTCTGCAGCTTGTGAAAACACCAGTCTTTTTAAAAAAAATTTTTTTTTTAAAGGTAGTGGCCTGTTTAGAGTTAAGCTGTCCTTCTTTTTTCAGAGTTCATCGCTGTTTCTCTTTGGGCTGTCTTGCTGTCTCGGCTATCTCACAGCATTATCAACATATCCTAGAGGCCCGGGGAGCATGTAGCAGAGTCTAAGGATGTTTGTTTGGAGATAGAGAACATCATGATCCCTTGGCTAGAAAAGGTACATTTATCCTGGTGTATAAACACATTGTATAAACTGAGCTATCGGATGAATCTATATTGTATATCAACTGAGGTTTTCATTTTGGAGGGGAAATCACGGGGGTAGCAGAGGCCCGAATATGTTTATTCAACATGTTCGCCCTCCTCAGCCTCCCCATCCTTGCATGCTGTCAGTGGCTGGGCCTCTGCATCTGTCATGAAGGACACACATGGGGAAGAGTTCACAAGGCTCGCACTTTTCCAACCCTCGTCTCTGCTCAGACGACTTTAACCCTGCTTTTTGTCTCGCTACAGGGACTTTCCTTTACCCCGTCCCTGCCGGCACTCCTGGATTCGGATAACAAAGGCGACCCCGATGAAGTGCCAGCGCGATTAGATTCAATTTTGTCCTCCTTTTTTCTTCTTCTATCAGCCCAAAAAACACTTCCCTCCAGAAACAGGCTTATCCCACATCTACAACCCCCTGCTGCCAGAAGCGGAAAGACTGTCGGTAATATTCGGCCATTATCTCCCACTGTTTAGCCTTGTGATGAAGCAGTCACAAATCCCTTATCTCAGATGGGACAAAGCCTGTGTGGGCACTGTGGACAACAGTGTAAACACTGAAGGAGGGACTGATGGACCTCTGTCTGAGCAAACAGGAGGAATCTGTCTGCAGTCTCAATTTGGGGGAAATGCTTCAAAAGCTTATTCTTGTATTGTCATACACTGACTAATGACGGCTTTATCCTATTTATCTAAATAGAAATTTGGCGTCTGAGGACTCTACTGGCTGAAGCCCCCGATTAATATCTCAGATGCATTCACAAAGATCCAGAAATTTGGTGCTAGGCAGAGGAAACAAATGCCAATGTGTTCTTGTCACAGTCTGACAACATGTAAAAGGAGTATTTGCAGATGCTTGCGCAAAATCCTTAGGTAAGGGATAAGATGATGGTGATGATTTAGCCTATTGTTCGCTCTCCTGAGTTTATCTGTATTTGCTGGAAGAGGAAGTCTGGGCCCTAAAGAAATTGCAATTTTGCCTGCGGAGGCTAAGCCAGCAGACTAGCCGATAGATTCCCAGATTGAAAAGGGTGGCGCCTGTGCAGCGGGAGAAAAGGTGCATCAAGATGAAGCCAAAGCGCACAGGCTGAAATGATATTTGGCTTTGGACGTACTGGAGAAAAAGCCTAAATCACAGCAGATCCATACAGAGGGACTGGTGGGAGCTGAAACTCCAATGACCTAATTCTTTATTGGCTTGTTAATGTCATTATATGACAGAATAAATCCTTAATGATGGAAGTGTGTTAAAAAAAAACAAAAAGTGATGATCTTAGCATATACTTCAGCGGCATTAGAGCGTGAAGACGGCCAATGCAGAGTTCTGCGTGACTTCTGTTGAGGTGCGTTCACGGGAACATCAGAAGTAAAGCCTGTATACAAACGATAAAAGGGGAACATGAAAAACTAAAAAGCTCTTAACCAATGTAATCTAAACCTCAACAAAGCCACCTCAGAAAAGGTTTAAACACATTAAAAATACATTTAAATATGTATTTATTTCACATACGCTGCAGCGACTTCTCACATTCCCAGTCGCAGTTTTGCGGTGCCTGTGTGTGACTTGGGCTTTGCCTCAGGGAACATGAGGAACGATCTCCTTTGGAGTTTTATCATTGGAGCACATCAGAAAAGAAGTGCCTTCAGATACTGTCCCAGTGGATATTTTAGCTGTGGCTGTAGAGTTAGTGCTGACACTTTCAGGCCTTTGTAAACCATTCTCTCATCATTAAGAGCAGCTGCTTTAAAAAAAAAAAAGAGGATTTATTATAAACAACAGCGAAGCGGTTCAGTATTCAGTGAGTAAACTGCTCAGACAGGCTCGTATCAAAGTGTTTTAGCTGCTTAACTGCATCATCTGCATTCTTTAAATTTGTGCTGACATTTTACAATTTCAGGCTACTCGGTTTCAGGTTTTTGAATGTATTTTTCCCGCTGTTCGGTGCATGGCATGGAAATTAAACCACCTGCAGAAAATGTGCTTGATAAAAAGTGCACTACGGATTGATTTCGGCGGTTTGCACCAAGTTACTGTATAGAAATCCATTCCATTTAGGAGTTAATGGAAAGCAGTGGGGGAACAAAAGAGGAATCGTGGTCAAACTTGTGACAGAGCAGCTTTGCAAACGTTGTTCTGGTGTCGGGCAAACTTTCATCAGCGTCACAGTTTTGCTGTGACCTCTCCTCCAATGGCATCTCTTAGTGCTTTGCCTTCTGTGAAGTTCATTACTGGTGTGCTGGTGTGTAATGCCGTAAGCCTCATTAAGAAAGTCCCAGGGGTGCAAACTCTTCTTCTCAGGGAGAGTGAGTTGAGGATTTGATGTGGTCTCCCCGAGGCTTGGGTGGTATGGTGAATGGGATTAATGGCGTGACGTCAGGGTGCTCTGACTGGAAAGACCGGCATGATATGCTCACGGAACTGTGTTCACACTGGACAGCATGTTAGTTTCCAATTCCTGCTTAGCCTGGGAAACTTCAGATGTGGGTACTGAAGGAAGCCAGTGGAAATGAACACCGTGACAGTGGTGTGCTCTGTGGATGACAGAGAGGAAATTGCTTGCTCATACAGCACCAAACGCATTCACAGTTGTTGAATCCTTTCCAGGATTGCCAGAGAAGACTTTATTATATAACGCTCTACCTTTGTTTGCATAGTTTTTTTTTTATAAAGCTCATTAGATGTACAAAAACAAAGGACGTAGAAGAAACAATGTTGTTCTAAAGCTCCGTGTCAGACTAGATTGATGGATCAACCATTTCCTCATATTCAGGCTATTCTACAAAGTAAATTATTCAAATGAATTCAACTCTGCCAGGACGGCTCACACAATACTTTGTGTGAAAGTCCTTTTTTTTTTTTTTTTTTTTTTAGATACGGACCTCATTTAGCTGTGGCTGTTTGCAGAGTGATGGTAATGCTGAAAGAAAAGCAGGTTCACTCTAAATAAATCAAATAATGCCTTGGTCTTTTGCCAGGGACCTTCATACTCTCCTGTTGCCTTGATTGAAAAAAAAAAAACTGCCTCAAATGCCAAAGAATTATTAATAGTTGCAGGCCCTTTGAAGTGCTGGGGATTTTGATCATTCTGGTCACGGCCCCCGTTCCACTTGCTGTAGGTAGACCGTTCCAGTTTGGAGTTCTGGTAACCAGTCCCAATTAAGGTCTTATTTACAAGTGCATCAGGATCCTTGCATCAGTGTTACTTATAACCCAGACTGCTAATGTGAAGCGAGGCTCTCTTTAGAAGACTAGTCTAGACGCTTTTCACCCGGAGAGCTTGCCGTTGCCAGGCTTTTCAAAAATGCTGGAGGAGTTGCCACAATGTGCTCGTATAGAATGGCTTATGGCACAAACACGGCACTGTCTGTGTCTGTAGGGACCGTTGACGTGGGACAGCTGCTTTATGATGGTAAACTGCTTTCCTGAAAGCTGGGGGCACCCCCTGCTAACTCACCAGCATAACCGCATTGCATGTGAATTGGCTCAACATGTTGGATTAGCTGGTTAAATGCAGTGATCCTTTCCCTCCAAAGTACAATAATGACATTTAGGGTTTTATAACTCCAACGTGCCCATTCAGTCTTGACCCGGTCTATTGTGTATAGATTCAGCCAATCAGCCGATTGGACAGAAGTGAGGAAGACTGCAACCTGCATGTTAATTATGCTAATCTGTGTTAGAGGTTATATGTCGAGCTTAAATCAGAGTTTGATGGAAAAATGAGAGCCAGTGATATATCTAGATAAGTTTCTTTTGTGCACAAGGGTTAAAGCGCCCTGCCAAACCAGTGACAGGGAACTCTAGCCACCTTGGCAAGTGCCTGAGCAAATTAAATACAAGGGGAAAAAAAGGGGGGAGCAAGTGAATATTGGGATCAAAACCAGAAATCGAGCCATGCAGGCTTTTTTTTTTTCATCCTCTGTCATGCATGCACGCTGAAACACAAGTCAGCATCATAGAAGAAGAAGGCTGCGGTAACGAAATGGATGGAAAAAGACAAAACTGGAAGACTGAAAAAAAGAGCTAGAGTGGTCTGAGTAGAAGCAAAGTAAAAAAAAAAAAAAAGAGAGAGAGAGAGAGAGAGAGAAAGCGAGAAAATGGAATAAAAATAGGCTCATGATGGAGATGGTGTCTCGATGAGGCAGCCCGCTAACCTCAGAGGCGCCACACTCCCTGGCTTATCCCAACCCAGTGAAAAGGAGGGGCCGCACCACAGATCTTTCTGACTGCCGAGGCTCCAGCGTTCTCTCTCTTTCAGGCTGGTCGTGGGGGTGGGGGGGCTTCTTAGACTCTGAAAGACAACAAAGTGTTGCCCCCCTTTTGGATGAAAGGGCAGCGCCTCATGCACCAGTGCGGGATCAGTCACATGCTCCCAGTGAGGTTTCACTTTCCTGCAAGTTTTTTTTTTTTTCTCCCTCTGTGTGTGACTGCTGTCATGGCTCTGATGGTTTAGTGAAGTTCCTCACTCAGTGTGGAAGATGGTTGCTACTGAGTCAGAAGCCTGACGTGCGAACGGCCTAGGCAGCACGACTGCACGCAGCAGTGCAGGTCGACTCAATCACAGCAAGTTGTGGGTCGATGGAGCAGACATGAACCTGGCAGAAGGTCGGTTACTTGGGGCGAAATTCCACAGGTTTACCATCACTTCCTCTCCTCCTGTGCTCTCCAGTGGGATGACTTAATTAATATTAGTTAAGTCTGAAAATCTAATTAAAATCCAGACTCCAAACCTGGATAATTAGAGCTTTCAGCCTGAGGTTATCAGACGTCTGAGGCAGCAAGGGAGTGCCTGCATTTGAGTGTCATTGTAAAGTAAGTAAAATGGACTTTGTGCTGCATATGAAAACAACTCAGTGTGATCTATCAGGAAGCCTAGCCTGTCATCTGGGGAATATTGACAGACAAAGGAGGGAAGAGAAGTAGACAGCTCAACATGCTCTCTCATCTGGAGGATATTCAGAGGAAAAATATTTTCATAACTGTTTGAAATTTTACATATTAGGCGGATTAAGGGGACTGTACACACATATTTCCCTCCCAACTCAAAAACAGACATCTGTTTCGCTTTAGTGCTTACAGGGAATATTATGCTTCTTTAAATTTTTCACTTTAAATTCACACAAGGAACTTAAATGTGCACAAGAAGATGTGGTCTTTTTTTTGTGGTATCAATTTCCCTTCATAAGACAATGATGGAAATTACACTGTATTTTTAGAAGTCACAAAGGTTTTAAAGCTAGATTTGCTAACGGGTACAAATGCTTCTAATGGATACATTGTTCCCAGCAGTTTGAAAATTGAATCTCTCTTAACCCAAAGAGCTGCAATTTAGAATGATTTCAGCCTTTGGTTCTTACTTTATATCCGAGAGGAGAAGTTGAAACTTAAAGAAAAAGACTCTGAAGCAGGCCGAGAGCTTTAAACGTTCTTCAAAGAATCTTTTCGTCTTATATTTACGTTTCTTTCACCTGTGGCAACGAAAGTGTGAATAGTTAAAACAAAGAACCCATTTTGAATGCGCGTAAATCGTGGAAATAGTAGCTAGATTTGTTTCCCCACTCGGACGCATGTACAAGTGCATCTATACACGAATTCCAAGCAGCTCAAACTCAGACCTCCTTCTCCAGGTTTCCGCCCGCTCTGTTGCCGGGACTGAACGATCTCTGAGACTGTTGCGTTTGAGGGTTTTAACCTAAGAATAAGATCACAAGAACAGGTAATCCCACTAAGCACCAAAACCCCATAAGTTTCATCCAGCTGCAAATTTTCCAGTTCCTTAACTTAATCACCCAACCCCCCCCCCCAGAAAAGGGGAAAAAAACCATTTGCAAAGCTTCAAATTAATCATTCTGTTATCTTTGGTGAACCTCAAATACCTCGAATACCACAAAATGTGTTGCTTTAGACAAACGGGAGACCTTTGGAAAATTGCTGTTATCAGACCAAACGGAGCCAACTTTAATTTCTGTCGCCGATGTCACACCGGTGTTCATTATTTAGTGTGGTCCTTGATAACACTCCTGGGAGAGCACAGAGTTATGGCTTTATTCAAAACCAGCCAATTTGCACTCTGAGACCTCTTCATCTGGTAGCAATCTCCCCGTGAGCAGTTTCAGCCACCAAAAGCCTAATCCATCAGCCACCGTCATGTGCCGCAATGAAATGTGAAGGGGAGTGCGAATGCACAGAGGCTTAATGTTCTTTTAAAATGGAAAATACCTGTTTAAACTTCATTTGTGCATAATTGCTTTAGCGAGAAGAGGAAAATGCGAAGAGCTACTCAAAATTTGCCTTATTTATTTTAAGATGGACGCCGAGCGTTAAATGAAACACGTTTTCTCTTTTTAAACTTGTTGCTCGCTCGTTACCGTTAGAATAACAGTGGGATTAGTGCTGAATGTGCTTATTTCACTCATATACAACATACTGGGTTTAATTGGTCCCTCTTTCATGTTTCATGAGACTGTCACCACACGGTGTTTGGGTTTGATGTGGAAAATGAGCTCCAGATTGCATAAACTCCAATGCAAACAGGGAAAATGGGTGCTGAGCGCATGCGATGTAAGTGATTGCTGCCAGATTAGACGCACCATATGTATTCTTTCAAGAGAGTAGACTGTATATCCTTTTTTTATGAATTCCTCCTAAAGTCATCGCACAGTGGAGCCACATTTACCTACAGCTAACTGGTTCCATGCCTTTTAATTCAGATTGTCTTTGAGAGGATGACGACGGCACAGCGGGTCGCAGAAGGACAGCGCAGCCCTCAGCCGTCTCCCACACATAAAACAACTCATATTTGCTAAACTTTAAAGAGTAAGACCGGGGATAAAAGGTGGTATTAGATGTCTGTCTAAAGAGATGAAAAACAGTCTAAGAGCATGCGGTCTTTTCACTCCTGCCCCCGAGGAGCGGGCATACGGTCAATGCTGCGTCGCGTTCCCTCGCGAGGGTCAGTGGAAGGCTGCGTCGTGAGATTATGGGATGCAGGATGTCTGCCTTTCTAGATTGAGAGAAGGAAATGAGAGGTGTCTAAATAAAGCCATTTAAAATGAGTTGGGCAAAAGTAAATGAGCATCTTGCGCCATTCACTTGTGACTTGAGTTGAGATGAAGTTAAAGGAAAAAGGATATTGTGGGGATATGAGGAGAGGAGGGGAGGGAGAGGCAGAAGGGAAAGTATAACAACGAGAGAGAGAGAGAGACCTACTTGCAAATCACAGCTGTTGGAAACACAAGCCGACTCATTGTTTTTTTCAGCATTATTAAATATCTCCTGTAGAGCAATAAGGGCTATAGGGTTGAAGTGGCCCTTTGATATACACAAGACTGAATCAAAACAGAGTTGGTTGTAGTGCTGATTCTGTTTACCCAGTAATATCATATTGCAGATAACTTTATTAGACTGATGTATCCAAAAGATATTAAGAGCCAAAGATCAAGGTCAAAGCCTGGCTATTGTCCTCCAGCTGCAGGTAACTCAACTCAGGCCTAATCAGATTTGGATGCATTTTATCTTTTAACATCACCAAGATGTCCCAGAGTTTTGAACTATTGATTTAGTGAGATCACAGTAAGATCAGGAGGGATTATTTTAAGCACTGTTTGTGCAACATTTGTAATGGCTAAAGAGCAAGAGTGACGGCACTCACTGGGAGGTTAGACCGAGATGCTGCATTCAGTAAGTTTTTTGCTTGAATATTCACGTGTCAGTGTCAACATAAGGCGATAACTGCTGTGTGCGTTTATGTAGCTGCGCTGCAGTTAAAGAATCGCATGCAAGTCTCTCGCTGTTTCGCCGTCTCAAACCCGCTCACTTTGACGCAGGAATCCCTGAAAAGGCCGAGAAGCTGCCCGCCGCTTTGTGCAGATGAAACTGGCCGGCTCTTTTGCTCCTCTGTGTTTTCTCATTTACATGAATGGTTTTACCAGGGTGGGTTGAGACCCAGCCAGTAGCCAGGAGTAAGCAGCTGCTTCTCATCTTTGTCTACATGCGCGTGTGTTATGGCTCCAGTCTGATTGGGTATCACATAACTCCCTTCTATCTCCTGAGCCCTTGGAGACTGTGTTATAGGCATCGGCTTTTTCATTAGGGCACCAGAGAGATCTCTGCACTTTGAATTCTATAGACCATAGACCACACTATAGACTATAAACTGCATATCCAACATTTATTGTTTTGATAAGCAAACTGAATAGAGATAGAGAAAGCCCCATAAATAATGTAGCTGCTGAATTTGTTTTATTGCACTAAAACAATCGTTGGACTCCTTTTTTTTTTTTTAAAGTCCCATGTGCTAAAAACACTGTTTTGTGAAATTCAAGTTTAATTCAAGAGTTCAGCTGAAGCTCCAAAGTTTCCAAACTATGCTGCATAAATTAATTATCATTGGACAACCGCTGCTTAGCCACCATTCAGCATGAAATCTCCATTCCAGTCTATCCATGCTTGCTAAGGGCTTTTCACCCTCTCTTGTCAGGAGCCAGTACCTCGGATATAAACCTGGTCTCATGCCAGACTCAGACTTATATCTGTTTCTCTGTTTGGTAAGCTGGCTCCTCCACTTCCCGCATCCTGCGCAGCAGTCCTTAGGTTGTTTGTGAAATGGAAGTAGTGCAGGGCTCCACTGGGACATAACAGAGAAGCCAAGGTCTGTAGCCCCCTCACCCCTGTGTTCCTGCAGAGTCTCCAGTGGCTCGGCGAACAGTGGGCTCGCTCTCCAGGTCTTTAGACTTGTTGTATGTGTGTTTGTCCGAGAGGGAGAGCGGTCTTTACGTTTGCGTGTTAGGGGTGGGGTTTTTCCACCTTTTTTTTCTCTTTGCCTTAGTCAGAGGTGTCACACCGAGTTAGGCCAGCAGTCTACTGAGATATGGCTAAATGGGACAACAATATTTTTCCAACATTGCCCTAAAGTTTCAGTAGCTGAAATCAAGCAATGATGCCATCTGCTTCTTTCCTTTCCTCTTTTTCCTCTGCATTATATTTTCATGCTCCGTCTTTTTGTTGCATCCTTCCAGTAGCTTAAAATATGCATGTTTTTCACTCTGAGTACATATTGTCTGCATGAGCCAATTCGTATTGCTCGAGCATGGTGAGCTGCAGTGGTCATTCTTTATCTGCAGGGATACAAAGTGCATTAATGTGGAATATGTAGATACTATATAATTTAACGCTAGCACATCATTTCTGGGATATGATTCATGTTTGATTTATGCAGTTTCTCGCATCGCACTGTAATACAGACTGTCTCTATCCTGGGTCTTTACCTTTCAGGCTTGTTTGAACTCCTCCATTGTTGAAGCACATTTTCTTATCTGGAACTAATTAAAATCAAATAATAACAATAAGGTGCTAAATTAGCCTGCCTAATCTGTTCTCAAAGATGTGGCACACCCAACATGTGCTGCTAAATAATTGAACCTTTTGTATGATTTCAGTAACTGGCATTAATGAGACTTGTTTGGTTTTAAAATTAAGTTCAACCCTCTGTCAGACTACATTACCACTACATACTGCTTAAAATCCAATAGTTCCAACATTGGTTTTGATTTAAAAATGAAAATATTGATTGCATTCATGCACATCTCCAGTGGCTGACTGGCTAGGTGGTTTCTCTGAGCAGCTGTCTCAGTCCAGAGTTGCACATTACCAAGGTGGGAGTATTAGTGACCAGGCGTAGATGAGAGCGGCACGCTTGGTTTGCCAGCTTTAGCACCGATTCCATCGACACCCTCATGCTGTCTGTCAGCCGCACTAATCTGAAGCTGACAGTTGTAAAAATAAGGGCGTTTCACTCAGTCGAGGGAAGCCCTTTGGCCTAATCCTGCAGTTGTTCCCTTGATTGAAAACAAATGCGTCCTGTATCGCTGCCGTCATAAAAATCAAAATTCCTCATAATGGATCAATCTTTGGTTACCATTTTTACAAATCTTAAATTAATTAGTTTGAATGGAACTTAAATCTTTGCTACTTTTTCACACGATGAACAAGTTATGAAATGCACATTATGGGATGAGGACGCAGCTGTTTTTTTATCGATCCTTTTAAACTCTAGGTTCCTAAGAGTTCAAAGGGCTGAGAAAAGGTGCCAGTAACTTCTGACAGTGGAAAAATATATGTGCTTAGGCATAATGTATAATATAAAATTGAAGACTTGAAATAATCATTTGACTGCTCTTCTCTGGCCACAGTTCATCAAGGTATGTAGAAGCAAGGATCAGGGGTCAGAGAATGGCCAGCAGTAGTCTAAGCAACTCTCTAGGGCCTTAAGCAACTATTGTATTGTAAGCATACTCACTACTCAAAGCTGTGGTCCAGGTTTCCCAATCAAAAGAGAGTTTTTTTCAAATGGAACAAGAAATGCAATATCGAGAGGGTCTCTCCCGAAGTCTTCCACCTCTGCCATTCTCTCCACGTCAACTTTTATCTTTTTGTCTGAGCCTGTTGTGATCTGTTATATCCATTAGCCTGAGGAGGCCAGTGGCTCATTGTCTGAGGGAATATGTCAAACTGTTAGCAGTGAATGGTCTATTGGCACATAACATCACGCAGAGAATTGAAGCATGGGCTTAAAAAAAAGTGACCGCTTAAAGGCTGACAGACAGAGTTAATGCAGTCCGTCAGCCAAAAACCATGGAGACTGTTTTTCTTAGCTTTGACGTTCCAGAAAACAGACTAAACTCATTAGTTTGTAATTTGCAGATTAAAGCCAGGCACGATTTTTTTATTAAAAAAAAGTTTTATCTTAAGATTTCAGAGGAAATAGTGACGATACTTAATTAAGATGTAACAGAAACAACTCACATCACTCACGTTTCAAACCTCGGTCATTGGTGCGCTTTAATGCATTTAAAAAGTTTGAGATAAATTTGCGTCACTTAAACTGGGTTGTATATTTTCAACTGGATGACCATTCTGGGATCCTCTGACAGATGGTGTTATGGCCGTACAAAGAGCACATGCTGTAAGCAGAGGAAGTTACTGTGCTGAAAGACAAGATGCAACGAACTGATTGAACCAAAGGGATCCTCGCTGTCCAAATGACTATACCAGAAACCAAAGGGGAGTGAGAAGTCAAGAAGCTACGACAAAAAAACCTGATTTCACCTTTGAAAGACATTCATTTGAACATAAAACACAAATTCTGTGATTCCGGTTACTCACTGCTGTCCATACACAGCAGCTACTTCAAAGAAAATATAAATACGTTAAAGGATAGTCTTCAGCCTGCATCCAAAGTCAGCGCCATGAAGCTTTCAATAAATTCCCGACATACTGCAGTGAATTTAGGTGACTGTTGAGCCTCGTCTTTGTTGGTTTATGTATGGGTGGTTTGTTATTTCCGTTGCTTCCTCCGCTCTTTCCAGATCCCCATCCTCTGTCCCGGCTCCGTTTGGCAGCACACATTGTTGTGTTGCTTGTGGTGTCAAGCAGCAGGTCCACCAAAGCCATCCAGAAGGCAGGCCTCAAAGCGTGAGAAAAGACTGCTGTGTGATTGGATTAACTTTTGAGCGCCACATTGCTTAATTAATGAAAATGACCCGGGAGCGGAGAGTGAAGCCATTGTCTGCGCGGCGACAAAGTCCCTGCCCATCAACAGTATCCTTAACAGGATTTCACAAAGTATGCCAGGCGTTCTTAATTTGTTGGCTTAGACCACTGCAGAAGGGTCCTGGCAGCTGAAATGTTGTCCTCCCTTCTCAAAGCCAAAATTTCAAACGCTATCCATTAGGATCAGCAACGTGAATGACAAGTTGAACTTAAACTGGCTTTTGTTCATAGAAGTAGCAAATTTTGTCCTCACCAAGCAGCAGAAGAGGCTTTCCACTCGTCTTTCCCACTTCCTTTGCAAAAACACTGTCCAGTGATTTAACTGCTGTTTCCATTTAGCCAGCCAGCAACCTACACCTGCAGATTGTGGCGCAGTTCAATGCATTTGTTGCACATGTGAACAGTAGCTGTTTTTCACTTGATGATGTGCGAGTCCCTCCTTCTTTCCATCCTCCTTTCTTTCCTCTTTAACTTCCAGAATGGGATGTAAATGTGCGCTGGTGTTGAGCGAGGCTCACGATGCTGCACGGGCTTCTGACAGTTTCCGCGCAACCAATGTGACCAGATTACTTTGCATTCCTCGGAGCTGAATGGCTCTCTGGAAACGATTACCTGGTATTAGCTCAAATCAAAGACCTCTTCCTATTATCTCAGCGGGATCAGTCAAAGACGACCACTCTGTGAGCGATGTTAAAACAACACCGCATACCTGTTCCCTCGGCAACCAAAATGTGTTGCTGCCGTCAACCGAAAAAACAAAACTTACAGATGTTCAAAGCTAATATGGCTACATTTGTTTTAATTTAAGACAGCTGTATGGATGCAGTCGCTATACACGCGTGTCACTGTTATTAAAAACCAAACACATGAATCCATCCTGAGGACCTGAGATAACGCTAACCAGGGCAGCTGCTAAATAATCAAATAGACAAGGTCACGTTGAATGCATTATGCCAGCGAATGTCCTCACAAAAATAGGCATGCAAACTTGCCTGTGTGTGGGTGTGTCCCTTGTTTCTGCAGGACGTGGAAGGCAGACTTAGTCTTGTGCACCTAATGGGGCAACTGCTATATGAAAGGAAAGCTAAGCCTTTCTAACCAAGTGAAGCACCCTCTGTGTGCATGCGTGTTTTTCACTGTTCTTTATGTCCAGTCACACATGGTGAGTGTGTTGCTGTGAAAAGAATGTGCAACTGATTGCCTGCATACGCGGGGTTGAGGGGACATCTGTAAATGGTAAATTGCACAAGTTAGGACAATGAAACCATCAAGTTTACAGAAATGGGGGCGAGCAGTGGCTTGTTAGTCTGAGATGTGCGAATTATTTCTGTTACTATACTAGTTCACTAGTGTACTCCTATCATTGGATGATGCATGTTTGAAGTTTCTCTTGCATTCTTTTTTAATGTCAACTGAAATCTGAAAACTACCTTTTTCTTCTCAATGCCTTTCTAGGCTTTTGTTATTCTCCCCCCCCCCCAACAAGTGTTCATGGTTTCAAGTTTCTCCTTGGCTTACGAAAACCTGGAAACCTCTAAGCTTTTGGCTCCATCTGGAACGATGAACTCCTCGTGCTCTGAAATAAAGGTTTCGGTTCTGTTAATTCAGTGGATGTGCATTCACAGCTTGATTTCCGTTGAGTTTTAATGATTGGAAGTTCTTTTGTTCTTAAGTAATTGTCCTTTTACAAGAGAGGGAGGAATTATAGCATTGCGTGGCGCATGCTGCATGTGCCGAGGAGTTCAATTTGGGAAAGAGGGAATTTTATACATTAAAGAAACAAAACAAAACTAATTTAGCCCATTTCTGGGCTTTTGAATATCTGCATTTTGAACTGGTGTCGAGTCCCAGGCTGCTTATAGGAGGGCCTCTCTCTTTAGGGAGGTGAAAAACAGCTCAAAGACAAATGAGCTACTTTATCCATAGTACTATGAACAGGGTTTCTGGGCAGCTTGCCCATACAAGTACATGCCTAGGTCTCTAGTTCTCCGAGTGCAAAAGTACTTCATAATAAGATGTTTGTGTGTGTGTGTGTGTGTGTGTGTGTGTGTGTGTGTGTGTGTGTAGTATACACCATACTGCCATAGTGGTATGTGTGCTCTCCCCCCCCCATATAGATATAGATATATATATATATAGAGAGAGAGATAGTACTGTGCAAAAATCTAAAGCTACCCTTTATTCCTTTATATTTTTCTTCCAATCATCCAGACTTTCTTGTAAAAAGATTTTCTTAAAGTGGTCTTGAGCAAACGTTCTCCAGGCCACCACCAAGCCATTTCCTTAAAGAAATAGGAAAATAATCCAGCAAAGGAATGACACAGGACCTGAGAGATGCATCTGGCCCTTCAGTTGATCCATCTACTGTTCACTGAAGCCTCATCAGAAATGGTCTCAGTGGAAAGGGCGGCTGTCAGGAAGCCATTCTTAAGGAAACGGGGAGAAAAGGCTGAAGCATGCCAGATTACACAAGAATTAGTTTTTTGGGGGGGGGGGGGACAGGCTGGCGACCTGTCCAGGGTGTACACCTGCCTCTCAGCTGGGATAGGCTCCAGCTGAAAGCATCTAATTGGCAGCAGCTTCGTTTTTCAGCATGGCAATGATCCCAAACACAGTATGAATGCAGTAAAAGTAAACCTGATAGACAAACACACAACGAAACACTATCAGTCATGCCAAACATTGACTTTTTGGCTTCTTTGATAGGAAAGGCCTCTAATCTTTATTTATAATAATTTTGATAAATCCTAATATCTTGTATAAATCTCACATATCCAAAACTGTAGGCATACTTATTTATGATTCTCACAAAGCAGGTTTGTCGCACATATGGTCCCGTGTAAAATAATGCATGTTGCTGCACTCGCCCTCGGTGGAGTTCACCGTTTCTCTGTGAGACGGGAGGAATCCTCCTCTGTACAATGTGTTGTCCAGACAAGGTGTGAAAAGAAATTTTACCATCGGAAGTCTACAGTCTGTGTCCAACGTTGTCAAGATGAGAGTAGTGAATAGGCTCTATTCCCCTGGCGGTCATTTTTAACTCGCAGCACACTTGTGGTGGGATAAGCACGTACAGCTCAGCTGTGACCTGCTGTTTAAAACGTACTTTGTAAAAACGTCAGTTAGGGGAAAAGCATTTATCATTTCACAGAGTCCAACCAGAAAACACATTAGAAACAAATGGTAAGCGGAGAGAGCCTCGCACTTCGGTTGTGTGTTGAGCGGCGCGGGGTAGCTGTAACCACAGCTCAGCTGCCTGCTAATATATCTGCTGTCCCTGCTTAATCTAAACAGCTGCACTAGTTAGACAATGACACGGAGACACGCTGAAACAGAAATGTTTAAAACAGAAGTAAACACATATGACCCAGGTGTGAAACTGATGAGTGCGAGCCTTCACACGGCGTCGCCAGAGAGCGGGAACGTCCCAGGTGGGCCGTGACAGGCGACGAGGTTTTGCAGGTGTTGTGTTTTTATGAATGGCAGATGTGTTCACACCTTTGGGTCTACCTAAAAATCCTGCGACAGTTTTTTTGTTTCTTTTAGGTAAATCTACAACAGATTGAGAAATGTTAAAAAAGTGGGAATTAGCTCACTCAGTCAGTTTTCTGTATACCCTTTAAAATGAACTACATATTTAAAAAAAAAATCAAACAGATGTTTTTTTTTTGTCTTGCCATGCATGAAACAGAGTAACCACATGTGGACATAGAAATAGTAGGTTTAAAAATACATCCTTACCTGTACATGTCTGTTTCAGATTTTGATTATGTTAACTTGCACAGTGTAGCAGGTAAACAAAAACCAATCAATACAATGTGCAGATTTGTTCTTGCTAATATTTGGAGTTTAGACATGACCTGCAATTATTAAGGATGTACCCCTGCTTTACTTAATAAAAATAATACAAACAGTGGTTAAGACTACATGCTATTAATTTACCAGATCAAAGTGGATATGAAGCCGTTTCTTCTCATTCATGTGTCAAAGTCACTTGTAGATAAACAGTTGTCAGGGCTAATGTGCTCGTTCACTATATTCCAAATAAAGCAAACCTAAATATTGCTTTTAAATGTAAACTCTATCTGTCTGTGATCCCTGACACAGGCCTTTTGAAGCTGTCTGATTTACAACACTCTAAAATAAATAACTGTACCTGCCATGTCTTTGATATATATCCAATATAGAACATACTGTACTGCTTGAGAAATGCGAAGGATTTGGGATGCTTCATGCTGGAATTGCTTTGGGGGGATTTGCAACATCTTCTGCACCTGCTGTTTGAGCATAAAGCAAAAAAATACAGAAAAAAGATGAGATATAACCTTCCCCACATTGGGATGAAATGACATTAAGCGCACCCGCTTATCCTTTTGAGGGGTTCTGGGACGGGGTGGAGCAATCCCAGCCAGACAGGTCACCAGTCAGTCACTGGGCTGAGACGCAGGGAAGGACAACCATTCATGCTCCACATTTACAACCACGGACAATTAGGAGTCGCTCGTCTTTGGAATGTGGACTAGCTGCTGCACTGCCATGCCGCCCCATTCTTATACTGTTTGCCTTTCTCTATGCAGAGCAAACGCAGGGCTCAGTCTTCGGGTCACGGATGTTGCACTTCACTTCAGGTTTGTGCTTTTACTAGAGTCAAATGTCTGCTAGCTCCTAATAAATTACACTTTTTTTTGGAGGATGGGGGGGGGGCTTATTTCACTGCCTCATCTACAAGCTCGGTATCACACGTGATAACACAAAAAGCTTTATGTGCTTTACTTGATTTTGTGCTTAGCTTGCAGCAAAGTGCAGCGCCATGCTAAAGTTAATAATTTGATTACAGCTCTGCATCACCTAGTTACAGCACCGTCACCAACCTGCTTTATGAGATCAGTCTGCATGTTGGAAACGGGCTCATAAAGCTGTGACCCTGCCTGCTGCAGAGGCGGGGAGTGATCACAGGCCACACACTCAGCTCCACGCTGCCAGCTCCTTCAGCACATTTCCCCACTTTCCTATGTTCATTGCTAATATTGTCATTAGGACCAATGGAACGGTCGGCTAACATGTTTTCACAGCCGGCGTGTGACATCATCACATTTCAAAAGCACCTCATAAAGCCAAAGGCTGAGGTTGGGTCTGGGAAAGCTTATAGCCACCCCTCCTCCCACCTAGTCATTGTCTCTGCAGTGACAGTGATCTAAGAGAGCATGAATGATGAAAGCAGCTGAAAGCAAAGTTTAAAGTAAAGGAGATTTAGAAATACTTTTTTAAGAACTGGGTTTCAAGAGCACCGTATCTGTTTTTGTAAAGGTTAACTTTTCTTTTATTGAACAATCCTGGGCACACACTGCACCAGGCTGTACAATAGGGAGAAATTATGATTTTTTTTTTTCTGCCATTAAAGAGTTTCTGGAATGTCTGCAAATAATCCTTCCTTTATTTAAAAGAGAGAGAGAGAGAGAGCAAGAGCGAGGAAGAAAATCCACATCAAACAGAAAAAAAAAATCAAACAATAAAAAGTTCACAAAAGGCAAATCTCTGGTCAGCCAAAAGGTTTTATGTCAGTCCAGAATCACAATGCCGAAAACTTCTAATGTGTAGTGTATTTTCCAGCAATATTGCCCTTTAAACCTTTAAGCAAAGGCCACACAGTGTGCAGAACAAAAGGGGAAATATCTCTAAATGTGACGCTTTGATCTCCAAAGCGAGCGTTTGTCTGAAACAACTGCTTCCCCACAAAACCGCCTAATGGGGTTAAAAACGAAAAGGCGATAATCATCGTCCACGTGCGCTCGAACGGCTGGCTGAATGATGTGCGCAGGGTCCAAATGGATGCTGGAGTAATTTCTCGTTAATTATTGATCAGATTTTTTTTTTTTTTTGGCTCATCGTTTTCAGTTTCTCGCTTTAGAATCAAATAAATAAAAGTTGCCAGTATGGGGCTTTTGATCTGAAGCTTAAGTTACATTTTTCTGAATATTTGATTACTGCACTTTTTAATCTTATAGGAAAAGAGAAAAACGGCCTATTGGGCAGAAAATTCAATCTTTTCTGATTGAGGAGTAATGTTTGGTTTTTTTTCATAGTTAATGTTGTGCAACAAGAGATCATCCAGTCCAACTTCACCCAATGCACCTGGTATCTGAAGCTTTTCCTGAAAGTTGATCAAATCCCTTGGAGAGCTGGTTGACCAGCTTATTTCATCGCTACACACAGAACGAGTTTCCCCTCCAAAGAATCGGTCATGTGACATCTGAATCCTAAACCCATCAAATGAGCTTAAGATACACTGGTGAAGTAAACTGTGAGAGATCCCATGACTTGCCAGTAATCCAGAGTCCACATTTCCCATTGGCTTTCTGGATTACAATATGTTTTCTTTGTGCCATTTTTCTATTCTACTATTAACACTTAAACACCCTGCACGGCCTTGGGTTTCTTTACGAAAGCCACGACTAATCCCTCATTACCCCACATTCGGGCGTTTATTGAAATGTTCGCGAGCGTTGCATGTGGTCTTGCTGGATTAGTGGATTCAGCAGTTCGCGGCTGACAATTTTCCTGCATGCGTCGTCTGAGATGCACACGGGAAGATAATGCGTCTTTCAGACGCTCTTTGCAACGACCTGCGCCAGCGCCGGCTATGTTTTATGTTGTCCCATGAGTCTCTGCCATCACACCGATTTGTGAAAGTCACGGCAGCCGCGGTTGTTTGAGATGCTGCAACTGTTTGTAGCTGAAGGGGATCGACTTTAGTGTGCTGATGTAATCTGGGAAGAAAAACGTTGTATAGATGTTAGTGAATGAGCGCTGGATGGCCCCATCCTCAGAGGAAACTGGAAACAGTTTCAGACTTTGGCTTTACTTTTCTCCACTTTCTTCCTCAGTTTTTTTTCCCCCAGGTTCCCTTGTTTGTAAAAGGGTACTAAATTTGCCCCCGGCCTCATCGTACAATGCAGCCTCTCACACTTTGAGACAAGTATGACTGGCAGATATAAGTCGCTGTTCGGTGTTAAATAAAACCACTCGACAGTGGAAGATTTGAGAGGCAAACCCCGGGACTAAAATCCACGAGCACGTGGCCGCATGACGGCTGCGCATTATCTCGAGCATTGTTGGTGTTTTTTTTTTTTAATGTGGCTTCATTTCCCAACCCAGTGAGTCTAATAAAGACAGAACGTCAGCATTTTTCAAAAAACCACAATAGAGTTCAGACCATACTTTTACTACCCTGCCCGTCAGTAATGAGCCTTGAGGTCAACAGATTAAAAGAATTTAAGGTTTCCATGCCACATCCCTAATTTGATGATTTCCCACTGAAAACTGAATCCAGAAGGTGGGCTACAATAATATGGGACCGACACTAAAGTTTTAATGTCTCTAAGCTCTTTTGCATTTGTTCTCAGGCATTTGTTGAGTTTTCATTTAGGCAGTTATGTCATAAGGAAGGATTTATCATAAGGGCGCCATGTGCTCCGTGTCTCCATCACATTTTTCTCCAACCGAGTGTAAACTCTAGTGGGTCAAACTCTGCTCTTTTACATCTCTTGGCCCAGCTCCGCTGAAACCGATAACGCGTTCTGAATAATAATAATAATAAAAAAAGTTAAATTATCCTTCACTTTTATGTCTCAGATGGTGGGGGAATAAATCTCTTTCTTTTCATCTCACACAAAAATCATATATCTGTATTTTTTTTTTTATTGGGTTCCTTATTTGTTTAACCTTTGAGCCCTTCTTCTCTCGTCTGCCTTGCTGAGAGCTGCTCGGTCACTGGCATCGGTTCATCCACTATGCACTAAATCACTGACCCCGTGGCAGCCTCGCTGATTTCCTCTGGCTCTTCTCCCACTTCAGAGAGGCACCGGGAACATTAGACAGGGGTGTGTCTCTGCGTCTTTCAAGCAGTTTATCCTCCTTACTACAGGACTTAAATTGCTCAGTAGTCCCTGTCATTAAACATTGTGCCCGTCACTTTGATCTGGTCATAGTCTGCGCTCCTCTTCTCTGTGTGCTTCACTGCCTCTCCTGTATTCCTACACTGAAATATCACTGCGACTTCTGTTATCTCCAAATGAGGATACGCCTAAGCTTCTAGACTAACGCTGAGCTTGACATATACTGACAGTTTTATATCAGCAGTGGGCTTTGTAGAAGTACAAAGGAGCTTCTTACATGCTCTGGCCATTTTTCATGGAACAGGTGCTGAGAGAAATGGTTCAGATTTTTTCCTCTAATACAAAGACCATATGAAGATGCACATATCTGTATGGCGTTGATCACCGTTAGTGCTCTGCAAAAGAACAGAAACAGCTACGGGACTGTGCTGGAAAATGTTTTCATTCAAGTAACTTATCAAAGAGATTTTTGGAGTAGAGTCACATCCCCTCAACCCAGACTTGTCCAGGTCGATGCTTGATTTGCTTCCTGTGAAGGGGCACATTTAAAATTAAGCACTATACCAAATTGTCTCATTAAATGGCCACAAACTTTTACTCCATGCAACATAGGACTATTTTGCCTCTTGGCTCTCACGGCGCTACTAATTTGGTAAACAAGATTAAAGATAGATTTGTGCGATTTTTTTTTGTGTGTGTGTGATTTCTTGCAGCTTGCAGGAAGTTTGGCTTCTGTTCAAAACAAATTTCCATAGTTCCTGGCTGATCTTTCATCTTTCTCTGCACCATAACACCCTTACCATCCTCCCTTTCACTCAGTTTCACAGAGGAGGAAGAGTAACGGTGACCTTTGACTGTTGTTGTGTCTGTTAGGTCAGGCAGTCCTCACACCCTGTGGCACATTCCACTCCTGCCAATAAATCTTTCCCCATGAATCAAACTTTGATTTATTTCAAGCTTTGTCATGGGGTCTAGAGTCAAAGTGCTCAACAGAGAGTCACAGAGGTTAGTGCTCGGGGTCTCCCAGCAGGATATGATGCATTATCACATTCATTTCCTGTAATGTCCTTTAACGCCGCTATAATGGGTTAATTTGTTTAACTATTATGTGTATGTTTGAAAGCCTAATAGGCATAGGTTATAAATGACATGTTTAACTCAACAATAGCATGTGCAGGACATGAGAACTAATGTAGAATAATGACCTTTTTAAATGGCCACATGTAATTGGATTTTTCAACAATGGTGCTTTATTCAACAGAAAGTTTGGTGCACGGCAATAAAACATTAAATCAGAGATGATTGTGTAACCGGCTGATAACGATTTTTGCTGATTCCGGTTATAAAAACTACAATTAATTTTATTTTTACAATAAAATAAATCTTTTAAGTTTTCAGTCCCCGCCCCCCCGCAGACTGCACTGTGTTGCAGGATATTCGCTGAAACTCCAAACAGAATGCTAAACCGTTACCTGACACGTTTACCCTACCAAAGAAAAGCAGGTGCAACAGAATACAGAAAAAAAAAGTCAGTTTGTTTTTAACTTCACCACAAGGCTTCCACGCTAACAACATGCTAGCGTGTGGTTGTGAGTGCTGTTTGCCTGCACCGCTGTGCATGTGTGCACGAAGCCAACCAGCTGGTAATCGGGCAGACTGACCGGCTGGTCACCGGCGCGGGCTGAGAACGCTGGAAAATCGACCGATTCTGGTCATCCGGTGCATCTCATGACATAGTTTTTAATTTTTACTGTCCAAATAAAGACATAAGTAAAGAATATTTTCTTGCTTATATGCAGGAATAGCAACAGTTTTGATGTTTGTTTGAATGGAAGGATTTTATGTTTAAACAAGTATAATTAAAATACCGTATTTGCAGATTTATAGGGAATGGTTTGAGATACATATAGTGTAAGCTTGCATGGCAGGGAATTTAAATCAGACTATATACAAGAAAAAGAACAACTTCTTAACTGATTATGAAAATATTCTCAGGTTCTTTTTTTTATTATTTCATGTTTACTGCCTTATTTTATTTAATTTGTACAAAAGTTGTACGGTTACCACTGTACCATTTAAGCTGTCGCTTAAATTTGATTGTGCTGCGGTGTTTGGTTTGTATTAAATTTAACACATTTTATGTTTCCTGTCATATCATTTGAGGATGACATGGTGGGTGGCTGTGGCTCGGAAGGTTGGTGGTTCCATTCCGGGCTGCTGCAGTCTGCGTGCATGTATCCTTGGACAAGATCCTGAACCCCAAGTTGCTCTCCGATGCAAAGCGTATTAGTAAGCAGTTGGCTGTAGAAGGAAGTGCGTGTGTGAATGGGTGAATGCAAAACATGTTGCTTTGCGTGCTCAGCTGGTAGAAAAGCGCTATATAAGAACAAGTCCAACATGGCACACATTCACTTTTTAAAAAGAAGCAAGTTTAACTTGTTGAAGAAGTGATCTCTGACTCAAACAAAAAATAAAATGAGTGGCTCAGCAATAGTGAAGTTGCAAAAGTATCAAATAAGTGAGGAGTAAAGAGATTCTGACATCAGCTCACAGAAACTGCTTGGCTTCCAGCTGGAAAGATGTCTGCCGCTGAAGGATTCTCCAGAGAACGGCATTCAGAAGAAACTGGCGGTGACGAAGCTGCGCTGGCAGCTGATTATCTGTTTTCACACAAGAAAGGATTTGAAACTAACCATAACCCCATGACATGTGTTTAGCTCAAACAATGTCCTACCACAACCAAAGTAAAAGCAGAAGTTCACATTGAACCTGCCGAATGTGTCTGCAGATAAGGAGATGATAGACGATGACCCGTTCACCTCTTCTGTGCGTGTGCTGCATGCGTTCAGCTACAGTGATGCTCCTCTAACGTGCCCCTGAGCTCGCTTAAGCTCGGTGCAGTTTGTTCAGTTTGCTGTATAATTTTCATCACTCACAGAACAACTGACCGCAAATGGAGATTAAATGAAACGCCAATGACGGCTGGAAACGGGATTTCAGCGTATTCAATGAAGCGTCGACTCCAACGTCTAAATGACAGAGCGAAAGCTGCAGAGCCGTACCAAAACATATTAAAGCATGAAATAAGATGGGTTTTTTTCTTCACTAATAACTGGGTTACTGTTTGTGGTTTATTTGAAGATCATTTGCTGGTCTGAGACTCCCTGTAATATCATACCTCAGAACATCAGAGGAGTCTTTAATTACAAAGTTCGAGCAAAATTTACTTGGATCACGGGAGAACGCAGGAGACTCCAGGGAGCAGTTAGGTGCCACTTTATCTGTGATTTATATTAGCCTGCCTTTTCTTTTTTTCCTGTGCCATAATTCACCTATCTGACTCGGTGTCACCGTTATTGATGGAGGCTCTCACTGACACACCAGTGGCGGGTGGCTGGATAACAGATGAAAGGCGGAATAGATGGTTGCCAGGCTGAAGGTCACGAAAGGGCAGCTGGACATTTGGCCGACCTGTGACCCAGAACCTCACGTTATTCAGAACTTTCTGTCTGCTAGGATCAGATTAGGTATGCTTTGTACCCCGTTGTGAGTAAATCTCACACACACACACACACACACACACATACACATGACTCCTGAATTGTGTGCATAGGTGGGCTGGGACACCTGAGATCTCTCAACGCTGAACTCTGGCACTTCAAGTCTCTTGAGATTTTCAGTCTTTTCTTAAGCTGTCAGCACACATGCTTTTTCACATGACACACACAACACCAGCAATGCAGAAACACAAAGCTCGAAGCTTTTAGGAGCTTTCTGAGGTTTTGCCGCCTCAAAAAAGATACAAAAAAAAATTGTGGTTTCAGTTCTTATTAATTTACTGAAAATGTCGCCTGATGGTACACAGGAAGGTTTTAGAAGTAAATAAATAAATCAATTTTATTTACTCAGTCTATCTTTTTTTTTCATGTGTTTTCATTTTAGGTCAGCAATCATTGTCTAATTTTTGTTGCACAGTTTTGCTTGAGTAGACAACAGCTCATTGTTTGATCAGAGGCATAGTTTCGCAAAACATAATTTAAAAAATCTGTAAGGCGCAGCCCCTGCATACATCCACATGAAGTATTTTCAGATCTGATCATACTCTAGATGCAGCATTTTGCAGCTCTCATGTATGTATTTATTATGGTGCGGCTGCCTAATGGTTCAGGTGTGCGTTGTACACCTGCAGTGGTCATCTGTACCTCCGCTGCCACCATCAATAACGGGGAAAAATAACATTTTGCCGAAACAATGTCATCGCATTACGTTATGCGCCAAATTGTTCCACACGTTTTAAATGTAAACACAAACAGACAAATACAGAGTTCAAAACAGTCCTCGTGTAAACACTTCCTGCACGTGCGTTTCTCACACTGTACACGGAGAGTGCCGTGTTTATTTTATTGTGTCTCGCTGAAAAATGGCAGATGGTGGTATTATACTAAACACAAAGTGAGCTGAGGCTGATGGGAATGTTTTTTGTTTCTAAGGCATTTGGTCATGAATCAAAGCTTTGGGGAAAAAAAAGAAGAAAGAAAAGACGAAGTGATGACGCTAAAGGGAAAAAAAATCAAAGGATCACCAAAGTTACTGTGATTTATCCTTTTGGGAACATCGATGTCTGAAGTAAATTTCATTGCAATATTTCCAGTCGCTGTTGAAATCTCTCTCTCAAAACCGCAAATGTGAGCATGATACTGCCATAAAATGAAATTCGATCAAGTCATTAGGATTCATCGCTGGGGAACCAAAAATGTCTGTGCCGAACTTTGTGGCCATCCGTTAGAGGTTGAAATATTTTATAATGTGTGAAAACTTTGACCTGTTTGTGGAATCGGAGGGGGGGGGAGTATCAGGAGACTGGGACACTAGACCAAAAGTCAGGGAATCACAAAATTCACTGGAAGTCGTCCTCTGGGAATTTAATCCCAGTCTATCCAGTAGATTTAGAGATGTGTGATTTAGGCCACAGTGACAGATTGAGACACTCTCAGAGTTATGCTGCTCACATGGCTAAAAATAGAACCTGCTATATGCTATAAAGAATACAAAAAGAGAGACATACCTAAGATCTCTGAATAACCGCTCCCATGTTTCATCCATCAGGATCTCAGTTTGTGCAGTGCTTTAAGGTGCGGGACAAGTCGTCTCTACCTGGATGAGCCAATCAGAAGCAGTGAACAGAATAAAATTAGACACATTTTTGTTTTTCTGTGCAGCTTCACAGGCCAAACGGACCTTCAGATGTAATGAAATCAGATGAGCTCTGGAGAGGAGGAGGAGGAGGAGGAGGAGGGAGGGGTTAAAACTATTTCACACAGCTTGAAAGTGGAAGTGGGTCACATTGATCGCATTCGTAGGAACATGCTGGGACTCCTTTTTGTCGAGTTTACTGTTGCTGATTCTTCTGCTGTGGAAGCAACTAAAAAAAAAAATAATCAAAAACTTAACTTGTTTTTCTGCTATTCTGATGCGTGGACCCTTTCTTTTCTTAATGGCAGCAATTCTACAGACAAACAACAGAAATGCAGATTTGAAGCTATGATGTGAGGTTACCGATGGAGTAAAATTATCATCCCTGAGCTTCTTTCCACCAAATTCACACAAAGTGTTTCCTCTCTCTAACAGCTGTGCAAGTAATTAATAAGAAGCATGTGTCCAGACACTTGATGATAACAACCCCATCCTATGCAGGTCTCATTAGTGGGAGAAAAGCATGAAATGTAATCATTGAACTGGTTTAGGCTTGCCTATAAGTGCTCTTGAGCGGTGCGTGAGGTGAATTCGAGGTGTGTGTGAGTATACTTTGGGGATCATCGGGGGAAGTCGAGGCCAGAACTTGGCTTTTGTGTAACCCAAACAGGTTTTTATCTTTCAAATAGATGAAATGTGCCGGATTCAGACTTGTGTGTGTTCCTTTTAAGAGCTTGCGTGAGTGTAATCTTGTGGAGGGCATGTTTACTGTGGAAATCTCTCTTGCTCTGAGAAACAACTGAAGTGCTCACTGACTACCTTATGTATACTCAGAGGGGATTGTTTGAAATGAATCACATGAAGAAGGGGAGTAGACATGTATACAAGATAAAATATAATTATCCTATCACCTAAATATTTTGCTGAGAACTAAATAAATATGCTAGCGAGGAAATGAAACCCACCTATGGCTCTGGAGGCTCAAAAGAGTTTATGTGAAAAGAACTTCTCAATGAATCAGAGCGAACGCATCGGATGGTAAACTTGCAAATGTTGCATTAAACCCTGTACTGAACATGCCAAAAAGAAAAGGTGCTCTAACATAACAATGTATTCTGGTTTAGGAGATGACATAGTCTCGCATGCATGTGGAAAAGCTGCGTGTGAAAAAAATGGAAAATTACATTATCACATTTTCCAGCGGGTGTAACATCGGGATAAAAGGTGTAACGATGACACGCCGCCAGTATCTCTATCCATCTGTTTTTGACAGAGCCAGAGTTTGATGCGAGGAGCAGCTGTTGTTTGTACTTGGCGGGAAACTGTTTGGAAAGTTACGGTACATAATGCGTATGTGTTTGTGTGCGCTCATCTGGTTATCTGTGCACGACTCTCCGTCCAGTCCGGATGAATCTGTGTTGACTCGCAATTATGCGACTCGGTGAAACAAAAGAAAGAGATCTAAACGATGGCGCAGCTCTTTGGACCATCTGCGCTGCTGGAGCTTGTTGTCATTTTTGTGTGTTTCTGAACCAGAGATGACTTGCCTCGGCGCTGGGCTTACAGTTACACAGAGTTTACTGGAGAAACGGCTCGCACGCCAGAGCCCGGCCCGAGCAGTCTTTGTTTGTTTGCAGTGTTTATCAGTCAGTGACAGCGTGTGTTTATATGCATGGTTCCAGTAGGCCCTCACGACCCCAACGCCCTGGCTCACCCCGCCGCCACATCCCGCTCCTCCTCTTTCTTGCACTGGAGAGCACAGCATTACAGAGCAATCCACTTCTCTTTCCTCTGCACTGATTATGTCACTACAGGAGCAGGGTCGCGCTTACTGGAGCTAGGTTTTAATCTCTTCTTTTAATCAGCAGGCTTACGTTAGTGTACTTAAATGTTTACAAAGATGATGAAAGTCATCACTCTATCAGAAAACTCATTAGGACGTGCAACCGTATCTCTCTGGAAAACTGACAAAAAATTCTTGGGGTCAGTTACACATTAGGCGCCTAAAGTGCTTGGTTGATTTATGTGGGAGGCAGCTGCATAAATTAAAACTGAGTCATGTGATATGTCAGACAACTGAAAAGGGCTGCTGAAAAATGTCCCGTATACTGTGTGAGAACGGTCTGCTGAAGACGTGCACTCCATTCATTAATTAACACCACGCTGACCTATTTGCAAGTCAAACATTTTTTTACGATTCATTTAAACAAAGTCAGTCAGACATTCGGCGCAGTCACGGCGAAGCTTCGAGCCTCTCAGGACGGTGGCTGACTGACAGAGACGTTAAGTAAACATTAAACGAAACGCTGGTGCTGCATGAGAGCATAATTGTCTTAAATTGGCTGCAGGAGAGTCTGTCGGCTTCATCGTTATGTGTAACTGCCCCTGCCCGAGCAGCTGAGTAATGACATCGACCGTCACGAACCAGTGCTTAGCATGTTTAGAAAAAAAATGAAAGCGCCGTGCCTCTCATCTGTTAATGCTGCACTCTGTGCTCTGCTAAGCTATTTCCTGTACCGGCCTTTAAGACAGCAGCTCCTTTCGTGTAGCACTGTCACCAGAATAACATAAAATGTAAAGTTTTGTCGAAACTTAAAAGTCATTTCTGGCAATTTGGAAAACTTGTGCATAAAAAAAAATCTTTGGTGCAAATTTAGCATTTTTCCCGTAAAAGTCAAGTAAAAGTTTTTGGGGGTTTTTTTAGCCACATAAAAGCGGTGGTGTTAGCACCTCGTAGCCTTGGGTTTATTTGTGAAACTGGACAGGTCTAGACTCTTAACATAATCAGATACATACAGTAACATAGTACTTAAGCTCTGCTTTCTAAACGGTCTCTTTGAATTACTGTTTTGAGATAGAAATTGCAACGGCAGTAAGCTGTCAATAAACATTCAAACTGCACGACTCTGAAACCTCTACTCAAAATTCAACCACCCCAAAAAATGCCGGTGTGTTGTTGGAAGCTGCTTCTTCTGCTGCTATGCTTCTCCCATTTCCTGCCTTCTGCAAGATGAAAGCGGTTGAGAAATGAAGTTTTGGTATTTCATTAGAGCTCCGCTGGTGCCGCAGAGCACTGAAAGACTTGAGTCTGTGCCACACCACAGGTATGGCTCCCTCTGCTGCGCTAAGAAACTCGATCAATCCGTCCCGGTCTTACTCTGATTGCAGACTTAAGCGCTGCCTCGGGGACAAAACTGTAAAAGCACACAAAGTGTGCATATTTTTGTCTGCATGTCTTTATCGGTCTCCGTGTGTGTCATGCAGTCGGCGCCCGTTTGTCATTCTTTGTTCTTCGTGCAAATTCAGATCTTTAAAGGTTGTTGAAGTAGAACAGAAGGATCTGTTGTATGATCAGCCGGTGCAGGGGAGCAGTTTAAGTCTGATGTCTCCAGTTTGTCATTCATTACTCGCGATTCATGTTCTGATTTATGTTGATCACTGAAGGTTAAAAGTACAGTAGCGTGCGGTTGCATGGTTCTTCCTTTGAGTGTCTCTACTGGCAAATTCAAAACCACGTCAAAGATAAAGAGTCCATCACTTATAAGATTCCGATCTTTCCAGGTTCTGTTCTTTGTTGGGATTTGTGTTTACAAATTTCCTGACAGCTTGATCAGAGGAATGTAGCAGGCTGCGCTGTAGACCTGGCTCACACATAGAGGAGAGAGCAAACCCCAACACTGAATAATTTTTATCTACCTCATCAAACAAGCTCGTGGATCTCTGCTAACCAGGTCCAATTTGGCTCAGTGACCGCATCTGTGCTCTGTTTGTGCATGCCATGCTCTGTGGGCATTCTCCCACCCACTGCAGGCAGCTGTAGTACTCGCCTAGCCCACATCAGTACTCCTGCACCCCCGTGCTGTGCATGGTTCATGTTAGTTCCCCTCCCACCTACTCAGACTCTGCAATCCACCTCCTGGTGTGGCTCAGCAGACCAGAGCTCAGCACTGCTATTGGATGACTATGGAAGGGATGACCGGCTGAAACGGAGCCAAGCGCGAGCCTGACAGGGCTCACTGTGGGTGTTTGATGTAAGGCCACCTCCCCTTGTCTTGCGAGAGTGAATCTGCTCAGCAAGCTTCCAGCATCAGTTCCAAACTGGACCTTGAGAAGGTCTCAGTCTTTAAACTAGCTCTACAGGTGATTTTTGTGGGGTTACACAGTTCAGTGAAACTGCATACACTACACTACATCACAGCCCGAGGAGGTAGCGTGGGCTGTCTACCAATCAGAGGGTTCAATCCGTGATTCCTCCAGTCTGCATATCAAAGTATCATTGGATGGGATACTGAACCCCGGTGCATTCACTGAAGTGCAAGTGTGTGTGTGTGTGTGTGTGTGTGTGTGTGTGTGTGTGTGTGTGTAGTGACAGAGAGATTAGGTGATTGAGGCTTGTAGTTAAAAGTGTTTTAAGTGCTCATTTAGAGTAGAAAGGTGCAACATAAGTACCAGTCCATTTACCTAAGTGAACATTTAAAGTCAAATTTTGATTCACTTTAGCATTTTCTCTGCATTTAGTTGATCAAAAAAAATTTCTAAGAGCTTCTTTTGGATTCTGCCTTATTCACAGCGGATGGATCCACATGTTTAATTTGGCACTGATTTTTCATGCTTGATACTTTTGATGCAACCTCTTGAGAGATTTATATCTACTTCTTGTCTCAAACTGGGGATCTTTTGTGTGTTATGCAAATGTGTTAACCACTGCACCATGGAGCCACTTTATTATAAAAATAAATAAATAAAGAAAAATAAATCACAGTATCTCCAAGGCAGCTCGTGGCGGGGACTGAAATGATCAAACTGAGGTGGAGGACCTGCTGACGGACTCATGTTTGGGTTTTTTTAATGCAGACTCACATTTTTCCTTTGGTTTTATTCCTGCGACGAACCATTTATCAGCATGCACAAGAAAATAATGGCAGGCTGGTTTCTCACTGACCTTTGGAAAATAAACAAGCTAACGTCTGGAGCAGGAGCCCCTCAGATGGAGACCCTGTCATTCCAGGCGGCCAGGGGTTGATGCCACACCAGTGGCACACTTACCCATCCGGTGGAGATTTTGTCACATCTCTCATTCCAGCCAGTGTAAAACGTACGAGAACCGTCCTTGTTATCATGTGGAAGGAGTTTGTAAGCTGTGGCTAGAGCTGCCTGTGACGGCCTTTTCATGCATTGTTTTCAAGCTTTAATTCAAACTAATCCACTTTACTGAAAGCGGACTTTTTATTCAGGATTTTTTTTTTTTTTTTTTAAAGAACTACAAATCAGATTTCTCAATTTACCTTTTGGGGCCAAGGCTCCCACTGAACAGGTCTGCACTCTCAAGCATAACTTTAAAAACACTTTCAAGTAGTTTTCAAAGTGGGCCTGTTTCTCTTTGACGTAGACCTGTCAAGTTTTTACTTCCTCAGACTCGGTCGGCTTTTTCGTCATCGTTATCGCGTTGAGTTTGTAATGCGTTAACTTGCACACACGATTTCAAAGATGAAAAATAGTATGGCGTGTCTGTTCTTAAATACCACTCCCTCTCCATTTCTATTAGTTGTACCTTTTTCCTTTAGCAGCGCGGTACCTCTCCCCTTCTGCTCGTTTTTGGAGCCTCTCTCTCCTTAAATGGTTAGATGCTTAATGACTTCCAGATGCAAGGTCCAGATGAAAGACAGACGCTTCAGATTTAGAGGAAAGTCTAATGAAAAAAAAAATATAGGCCACCTAACAACTGAACTTTTTTTTTCCACAACTCCTAAATTACAAAGTACAAAGAGCACCTGGATATAAAATATAGGTACTGTAAAATACATTTTTTTCTTTATTTATTTAGACTCTACATTGCTTATGTTGTTTGATTCCTTCTTTATAAATAAAAACGGAAAAATGAGCCACTGTCAGGGTGCTTGTTTATTTGAGCGTCATTTGGGCAAATTTATGATAATGCATGCTAAGCTATGACTTAATTACTAGGAATTATGTTTTGAAACTCCACTGAGACTTGCGATGGAAACTTTTTAAAATTATAATGCCACGTAAAAGGTAAACATTTTTACATTATTGGTCAGCAGTGGTGCGTTTGTTCCTGAGCACGTGCTTTATTTACATTTTTGTCTTTTAGTCATTTAACAGGCTTGTTTATAGTGTGGACTCCAGGTCGTATGAAAAGGCCTGCAACAGGATTACAGCACAATCAGACAGGTCTCCAACACAGTATTATATTAATACAGCAGCATAAAGTGCTATGCTGAGGATATTTTCTTGCCTGCATTGTGCAAAAGTCTTCAGCCACCCCTCCCCTCTTTCCTTTCCTCCGTGAGTTAGGCGAATGTGCTAACCACTAAACAATGGAGCCACTTGATTTTAAAAAATATATAAAAAGTGAGCAAGAAAATCCACAATGCCTTCGAGGCAGCTGGTGGCAGGCAATTTTGCAGTCACTGAAATGATTAAACTGAGGCAGAAGACGGGCTCCTCTATCTGGCCCTTCAGCTGAGGGTCTTTGCTGGATTTCTCTCCTTTTACTGTTCGTCTCTTTAGTTTTCTTTTTTTTTACATCTGCCACTTCTTCTTTTGTCCCCCACTTGTCCACTTTCCTCAGATTTTTAAGGACACACTTGGGTAATAGCTCTTTGGGAATGATCTTGGTGCAAAAATATTATTTTATGCCTGTCAAACTGTGCTATTTTGGCATTTTTCATAGACTGAACTACAAAACTGGTAACAAATGATGTGTTTTTGTGACACATTGCTAACAACAAAGTGCTTGAAGATGCCATTTGAAATTGGTTCTTTGCTAAGGTGTCACAACACTGATTCAGTCTTTGAGTTAAATGCCTTTTTTACGCTTGAATGACTCATAGGTCAGTTTTCAGCGGCCCAACAAACAAACTTTCCACAATTAATGGTCCGGTACAAGGACTGGACTGAAAATGAGTGAAAGAGGAGCAAAGGTCCAAAGACAAACTCTGAACAAACTTCAGAAAGCCTGAAAAATTATTGATCAAAACCACTTAAAAAAATCATGAGAATTTCTGGCTCCTTGGAGGCAAAATATAAAGAAATGAGGTACCAGTACTGTATTGTAATGAAAAGATACTTAAAATTAAAGGTTTTCAGTACCAAATGTTAAATTAACAAGCCCTGTGTTGGGGAGGTGGATGTTCCCAAAATCATGTCTGGAAAATTGAAACTTTTGCTTAATGTTCTTACATTGTGTTTTATATCACAATCAATGCACTGATGTGACGTCTGCCTGCTTTAAAGACAGAACCTCTGTTATGATGTCTCAACTTGCTTTCTTTAAGTACTGTAGTATTATAGTGAGTGATGTAGGAAAGACTTTTCCCTTGTCTGCAGTCTAGCTCCAAGTGTCATTATACCCCTTCCCTCAGTCGCTTTGCCAGATATGTGGTCCTCATAATGTAGTAACCTGCTGCCCTTAACCCAGGTCCTCCACATTTATCCGTCTCTGTGCTTTAGTCAGAGAGGGATAAGAAGCAGTGCTCAATGGAACCGCTGCTGATTGAAAAATCGGCTCTTTTGTTGTATTTTTGTGTCAGAAAGGAGTTTCTTTTGTGCCCTAAACAAGCCGAGACAACCAAGGGAGTGTCTCAGGGAGGAGAGCCACCAATCAAATGAGCTGTGAGCACTTAACATAGGGCATCAGCACACATTGGGCCCAGGTGTAGCCAGTGCCACCGGCCGGAAATGAGCCACGGCCATCCAGTGCCTGCAGGAGCCCCGCCACACAAATAGGCCAATAGGAAGGCGGGTCGTCACGGCTATAAGCTGGCAATCTGCCGCTTAGCTGTTGCAAACCAAGTAAAACAGGAATTTTAAAAGGAATCTCAAAGCTTTGTGATTATATGATTTGGCAACTGGCAAACAACATGATATTTTTTGGAGAAAGCGGTGCGATTAAGACGGTTACTGACTTTGACAGTTATAGTGTGCTCCGCTGGGACACCCAGTATAGCAGATGTGCTTTATGTACATCTGGACAGAGAAATCAAATCTGGAAAAGATAGTTCCTGTTCAAGTCATGCAGAGAGACTTGAAGGTTATGTGAATTTAAATTGCTAATAATGAATAAAAGTATTTAAAGCTGCTGTAAGCAACGATAAGATGTTTGATACCGTCAGTGCAGCGCATTGACGCTGAGGCATAACAATAATTAAGAGTTGCACCTAAATTGTTACATTGTTTCCAAATAGAATTGTGTTAGCTGTCAGAAGGATGTACTCCCAACCCGAGCTGTCCTTCTTTACCTTTCACTACAAAAGCAGTGAGGTTTAAACGTGTGCTGTATGTCTGACACTTTCTTCAAGTCACTCTTTAGCCTTTTCCAGCATCAGCACCGGCGTCGCTGGAACCAGTTACCACAGAGAAAGGACAGTTTTATTTCTTTAAATTCACTGTGGATGTTAACGTTTGCCAAAGGGTGACTCTTGATGTCTTTGAGTAGCACTTATTTTCACCAAATATTGGTACACAAGAAATATCAAAAATGTATGAGCTGTTATTAACTTTACACAAGCTTGAAACAGGATGAATACAGAGGAAACTTCTCTGTTAAAACACATCCTTTAACCGGTGCTGATGCTGCCGGTGCCGCCCCCCCCCACGCTGCTGTGTCTTCACAGCTCGGTACCCCGTGTTCTCTGCTCTCGCTTTGCCATATGTAGACTTCTCTGTGTACACAACAGGGCATTTCATTACCTTCATCGCACTTACACAAAGCAGCCAGACATCACAGGGCACAGTCTGGCCGTATTTAATGTCACCATTTTATAGGCCTTACACACGTCTGAAACTATGCTGTGAAGATTTCAGCTTTTTGTCTCATGAGTAACCACTGAAATCTTTCACATATGGTTGGGCCTAATCCAGACGGTGCTGTCTGTGCTGCAAATGTTTAGAGTTCTGATAGATTTGTCAACAGTGAGAGGGCTTCTTCCTTCCACTGGCCGGGTGTGGTCTCTGTCTGGGTCTTTGGTGTGGTGGCGGGGGGACATGTCACAGAGCCTCTGACCTGCCCATCTGCTACTTAAGCGGCCAGCGAGAGAGGCCTTTAGGAGGTCTCCACCTCGTTTGCCTCGTCTCTGCTCCCTTCAGAAGTGATGCCAGGACAATAGAGAGAGAGCAGTGCGCAGGGCTTCTCACCAGCTGTGAAAGCTCAAAGCGTTTCTTAGTCCAGATTTCTGCAGCACACCCACGCCTTTTACTTCTTTGAGCCTACTCTTTCCTCTTTGCCTCTGCTGTCTTTAACGATCTGCTTGTCACTTTATCAATCTCTCACGTTATCCTGCTGTTTGCTCCTGTGGGAGTCCTGCTATTACAAGCCTAATTTCTCACATCAGCGCAGCTGCCATTAAAATTATGCACGATACAGATTATTATTTTTGAATGAAATTTTGCAATTTTTGGGGTGGAAAAATGGATGCGACTGGGTGTGATGTTGCCCTAAAGCTCATCGGTATGCCAGAAACTGCGGCGTCACTGCCATTAAAGTTACACATCATAAATATGGCAGCTAAAATTGATGTAGTGGGTGGAGCACTAACTTTCATTACCTTTAATAAATCTTCATCATTCACTAAACGAGAGCCCCCTTTATTCTAACCCTAAGGATGAAAACTTTTTCCTCTTTAACATCCACACGATACTTCTTTAAGCCCACATCAGCTGTCTGGCCCACATATGCAAGTATGAGCACAATCCAAGAAAGATAAAAGCGAGCTCAGCCATAAATATGAGCTTAAGATATTTAGAAATGTCATCCGGTATTTTCTAAAACTGTTGCTGCATTTTCTTTAATTTGGGCCTTAGTCCTGCTGATACTGCTGCATGCTAATCTGTGCTTTGTATGTTTGCAAAGAGAATACAAAAAAATATTTGGAGTTTGATGTCATCGGAGCTCAGAGTTAACTCGATCTCGCTCTGCAGGCATCACGAGACCGAGGTGAGCAATCGCTTTATTCCCAGTGTTTGTACGTTTGTGTCTTTGCTTACGCATCTAAGGTACACTCGCAGGACATGTGCACGCAGAGTTTGATTGATGCGTGTGATGATTTCCCAGTTGGCAAACATTTACATGTGCACTCCGTCATTTGCGGCCTGTTTGGATTGGCAGACCCGCGGTCCTGATTGGCTGGTTGTGCTGAGGAATACGTGAGATGGATTTGTTTGACTGGGCACTCTAAAATACGGGGTGCGTGATTAAAAACTACATTGCCTTCAATTCACCCCTTGTTGGCTTCAGTGGGTTCAGCTTTGCATCATTCATTTACTCGCAGGTTTTTTTGCACTAGTTCTTTCCACAGTGTGGTTTTCATGCACGGCTGCGCAATGAAGGTGGAGCGAGCAGCAGTAGCGTGGGCAAATAAGGTCACACATGCATGGGTTTGTATTAACATCATACATTTATGATTGAGAACTAGAAAGCCACATTCAATTATTATGAAGTGGATTTTAGGAAATTTCATATCCAAAAATAGAAATTACCTCAGTCACCCCATCCTGGCCTGGTTCTTTTCAGGCCGGGCTCTTTCCCCAGACCAAAGTGTTAGGATATTAGGCGGTTCAGAAAACAATGGAGCACCAAAAACCCTCCAGCTCATTATTTCATTTGGACACGTTATACATAAATATACAAAGGCATGTTCTCTCCTGTGAGTTCTGTTCTCTTGACTGGACAGTCAGTCAGTCAGAAAGTCTCCTCTGGAAGGCTCCTCTGGAATCTGATGGGAGAACCACAAAGTTCCCGAGTTATCTTTGGATTTTTCCAGCTTGTTTTACTAAGGACTCAGCCAAACGTTGCCTTTCCCCTGCTGATAAGACAGCTCCCATCATGCCTCACTCACATACATGAAGTGTAGGAAGAATGCTGCTGGCTGCTGGCGATGATCTAAGCTTACTCTCGCTTTTGAACTTTTAATCCAATAAAAATAGGTTTGTGTAATACCTATACGCTGCAGAGTCACTGGGAAACAGAACCAGAGGCACCTGATATTCATGATGGATGCAACATAATGGAGACTGGTATTTTTCTGCCCTGTATTGGGCGGAGAATTTCTATTTCTATCGAGCAGATGTTAAATGGCTTGTTTGGTTACCAGTTTTGTAATTTACAATATGCGTATGTGCTCGAGGTTAAAGCCTTAATCTGCTTTCTGAAAATTACATATAGTACAAAAAGTTAGAAAACAATGACGATTAAACCAAGAATGCATGAAAGGGGCATAAACAAGTATGAATAATGCACGACTCCTCGCTGTGACATTATTGCACTGTAGCATTACGCAACATACCAAAAAGAAAGATTTTATTCACTTTTTTAGAATCTCGTTTTATCTTCTGGGGTTCACACTCGCTCAGCTATCAAATTATCTTTTTTAATCTATTGCTTTTGCAGTCAATTACTGTGTATGAAACGTAGATGTAGTCACCATCACATTTCCCACTGATTCATGAAGTTTTGTTTTCAGCTAAGACTTCAAAGCTTGGTCAGCAAGGTGCATCCACAGATTGCATTCTCAGTGATAAGGGCTAATTAATGGCATGTAACATAGTAATAAAATGCTATTTTATTACTAAACTGGAGCATACGCTTCTTACTGTGCAGCAATTAAAATGATCCAAAGGGGACAAACACCACAGACACAGTCAAATACCTACCTATGACTCAAAGTGGCCACAACGATGAAAACTTTAAGCCTTAACATAATAATAAATAAAGAGAATTTTAAAAAGTACAGTTGCAATCATCTACAAAGATGGAAAAAGTTTCTTGTATCAGATGATAAACATGTTTATTTGACACGTTTGTGCCGGCTTAATCAGAGACGCACTCGCTACAATTTTCTTGGCCGATTCTGATTTCTCATTTTGCCAGTTATCATTATAACTGACAGCACATACAAGAAAAAAAAATCCACTTTTCCACAATAAATTATCAAACTTGCAGCTGGTCGCAGGTTCGTCTCTCACTGAAACAACTTGGAGTGCTCCGGCACCCGTCTCTGCCTGACACGTTTGACCTTACCGAACAAAAGCAGGTGCAACAGATTTATAGAACAAAACACATGTCGCTCACTTGCATCATTTTCCACTGTGTTTATAAGATAACAGGGTATCAACCTTTTTCTTTTTTCCCTCCATAATTTTCCTCCTAACCGCTTTGATCCTTTAGCTGCTGCTGGCTGCCTCTGAGCTCTGGGTTAGCTTTAGCCACTTTACCTTCGTTAGCTTCTTTAAAATGTCCACTTTCAGCTGGCTGAGGGTGATTTAAGTGTCTCATTAGGGTTTGTTGTTAGGAACATTTTTGCGGTGGTCCTCCCCACGGTTTACTTTAGCGGACAGCAAAGTCAAAAAGCAGCCACGTTTTAGTTTGAACTGTTCTTTAGATCTGAACAGGAAAAAAAAAAAAAAAACCCATCTGTCACCTCACCAAGTGCAACTTTTTATACCATAAATGTGTGCACATGCTTTCTGAATGTGAACTGCATACACAGTGTGTGGGTGTACTTAAAATGTATGTTTTTATGAACGGTTGTGCTTAAAATGGAGAAGAAGAAAAAACATCATAGCTTCTGCAGTCAGTAGCTGCCATAACGAGGGTCAGGCACAAGAGAGGAAATGTGTCCTTTCAGATCTGTTGGGAAATGCCTGTTGCATATCTGCCATCTTTTGCTTTAACAACATTCAGGTTTTCACACTAAAGTGCTCCTTCATTTTCCCCTCCAGCTGACACTCATCACACAAATATGAGTAAAGCAAACACATAAAGCTTTGGGGTTGTTATAAATAACCTGCCCTCCTGCTAAATGATAAAAGGTAAGCAACAGTCTTGGGGCATTAAAAGAGGAGCTTTTCTTGTGTTGCTCTTGGTTTCCCCCTTTCCTCGTGTGGTTTATTATTCTTCTCTTTGGCTTGCGTCTCTGCCAGCCTTTCGACTCTCACACTCCAACACCCCACTCACCCTCTGTTAGGAGTTACAGTCATGAGGGGCTCTCTGCTGAGTCCCCCTCGTCTGCCATCTGCTCAGGAAAGAGATGAAGGCTGAATTATTGCAGACAAACCTTCGTCTCCTCAAGTGAATGATTTCCATCTATTTACAGCCATACCTGTACCATCACTCTAAAAAGTCACTTGATAATAAGCAAGGCTTGCCTGATTTTTCTTGACACCGTTTCTGATGAGGTTCCCAACTGCTGCACGTTGGAGCACCAGCGCATTAAATGAGCTTCAATTTTATTCCAATTAGTGTTTTTTACTAAAAGGATTAATCTATAAAACATGGAAGGAAGAATTGTAATCAGCTTGGGAGGTTTAACCCTACACTAATCTGCGATCTGGAGCCAACACTTGCTAACAATTATGCTGCTGGTACCCAGGGGTTGATCTGATTGGTGTGTTTGCCTTGTGCTGTCTTGGGAGATCCTACAGTAATTGAGTTGGCCTCTTGGCTGAAGGCTTGGGAGCTCTTTTTGTAGCGGCAGTGGTTCTGTCCCCGTTAAATGTGCAGCATTATTAAAACCAGACCACACGCGGGACATCACATTAGGTTATAATGCACTGAAGTGTACCGTGTGGTATCGCCACCACTGCCCTTTGCAGACAGACACCACTCTAGGAGCAGGCAGTTTTTCCCGCTGGCAGGCCTCCCAGAGTCTGTAGAAGTCATCCTCCTTCCTGCCCCCCCCCCCTCATTCCCTCAGAGCTCCTTTCTGCCAGAGGGCCTGTTTGGCTCATGTTCTGGCTCGGATAAACAACAAAGAACGGATCCAAAGATGCTTTCAAAGGCACCTGGTACGGTGCTCCTGTTTCACTTTGAGGATTGCCATGACTCTTACAACTAATAGAAATTAGTTTTGATCTAATGAGGATTTAGAGTAATGTACTTGAATATGGAAACTGCTGAGTTTGTGCAGGAAGATATTTCCCTCCCAACTTGATCAGTTTTAATCGTGATGTGCACTGTTTAACGACAGCATGTTTTCCTCTCTGCAGGTGACTGCGGCAGATGCAGACAGCGGCTCCTTTGGCTTGATTACCTACTCTCTTGGCTCCGGCATTAACAGTGCCGTTCCCTCTCAGTTCATCATCGGCAAGGAGACCGGCCAGATCTGCACCAGTGCTGCAGTAGACAGAGATCAGGGGCCAGCCAGCTTCGATTTTACTGTTACTGCAGTCGATGGGGTAAAGCCACCGCCCTTTGAAATTATGAATCCATTGAGCTGCAGAATAATCCCATAAACACAGCAGCCATGCTTTTCTTATAGACGGGAGAGCAAAGATGTGGCCAACTGTGCAGGAAAAACCTTTGAGTTGTCAAAAAAAAAAAAAAAAAAAAGTTTGAATAGTTCTCCATGGTAGGTAGACTTGCTCATAAGTTAGTATAACATCCTGTGCACTAACTGCCAAAAAATACTTAAAGACGAAAACGTTAAAAATGAAAGAAAATTACTGTGGGCATGTTAAAGCAATCAGAAGGAGAAATACCTCAACTGTCAGGCAGTAATATTTTAACAAGTTGGACTGCCGCCTTCCTCGTTTTTGCCACCTGGTCCAAATGAAAAGCCTGCACTGTATGTCTGCGAATGAAAAGCCTATGAAACAGGCTTGGGCTGCAGCAAGCCCTCTCACCCTCCACGGGTCATGACATACTGCTCTTTCCCAAGGGAAACTATCAATCTGTGTCCCCGCACGAATCTCCTGGGACTATATTTTAGAGGCTACGCCATACATCGAAATTTTAACTGGGTTTACTGCTGGGTTTTACCTCCACCGTTAATGTGGCCTAAATCCTGCTTTCAGGTATGTTTTTACTGTTCGTGATTTAATACGTGAAGGTATAACAAAAGAGCTTTTTGTTTCCTCTGCAGGGTGGACTGAGCTCAGTAGCCTATGTCAGGGTGGATCTGGTCGACATTAATGATAACAGACCCGCGTTCTACCCGCTCAGCTATGCTGTTAGTTTGAGCACGCAGAGTGCCCCTGGGACATCTGTTGTCAGGGTGACAGCCTATGACCCAGACTCAGGAGAGAATGGGCGAATTACATACAAAACAGTGCCTGGAGGGGCCTCCCCATACTTTACTCTCAACAAAGACACAGGTTGGCATATATATATATATATATATATATATCCCCGCCCCCCCATTCTTGCACTGTACTTTTTTAATGATTTCTCAAAAAAATAACAATTTATGATGTTTTGTGGTGTAAAGATTGCCTGTTAATATATTGCCTTTGAACCCTTTTTATAGGCGTGATCTCACTGTCTCGTTCCGTCTATGGGAAGGCCAACTCTGTCATTCCAATGGTTATCTCTGCCCAGGACGGTGGCGGTCTGGTTGCCTTAGTGAATGCCAGAGTTAATATTAGTGTGGTGGCAGGGCTAGTGGCACCGCCGGTGTTTGAAAAAAATCTGTACTACTTCACCGTGTCAGAGGACGTCCTGCGTGGGACTGTTGTGGGGATCGTCCAGGCCAACACTAAAACAGGTGGGGACCACAGACGCCTGAATCTGAAATTGCACGTGTCCAAAAATAAAAATAAAAATTTTTATTTCACTGACATGTTTTCGTCTTGCACCTTTCTCCCTTGTCAGGCACCTCTAGAGATATTTCCTACACCATCAGCTCTGGAGACCCTGCAGGCTACTTTACAGTTGATCACGACACAGGGGCCCTAAGGACCAGTCTTCCCCTGGATCATGAGGCCCAGTTAGCTCTTGATCTGGAGGTGCAGGCCCGCAGCGGCAATCCTCCTGCCTTTGGCCAGACCCGTGTCCACATTGCCATTGCCGATGTAAACGATAATCCACCCGTTTTTCTGCCCTCATCCTCAGAGTCTCTGCTGCTGCCAGAGCAAACAGAAATGGGCACGGTGGTGTATCGCGTCCAAGCTGAGGACAGAGACTCAGGAGTCAATGGGCAGCTCTCCTTTGACCTTTCTTCTCCAAGTGGAATCCAGAGGATCTTTAGCATAGAGCGCAGCAGTGGAGAGATTCGATTAGTAGGGAGCCTCTCTTATGAGAATACCCCCCGTTATGACCTCCAGGTTATTGCCAAGGATAGCGGAGTACCCCAGCTAAGTGCCACCTTTATGCTCGTGGTTCATGTTCAGGCAGAGAACGACCACGGTCCTGTGTTTGACACCCTCACGTATCGTGTGGAACTAAAAGAAGGAACTCCAATAAGCACACGCTTTCTGCAAGTCAGAGCTTTGAACAGAGAAAGCCCCACCTCAGGACACTTCAGTCCTCTGGCATATCACCTGCGCCCAGATGGAGATGCTGCAGGCTTTGGCATTGCTGTAGACAGCGGCTGGGTCTTTGTGAAGAGTGCCCTGGACAGGGAAGTCAAGGACATGTATCTCCTGACGGTGCTAGCCAGTACGGGCCACGGACAGTTAAAGAAGACAGGCAGTGCCACAGTGCGGATATCGGTGACCGATGAGAACGACAACTCTCCTCGGCTCACGCAGGAAAGGGTCTTCATGGCCGTGCGAGAGAACCTGCCTCCAGGAACGGGCTTCGGTCACGTGTTGGCCACAGATCGCGACAGCGGCCCCAACGGACGCCTCAGTTACCGCTTTCTGCACCCTGACCGCCATTTTCAGATTAACATCCACACAGGTTAACTGCCAAGTTTATGCACTGAGACGAGTCAGTCACATAAGAGTTACAATGTGGCTTATTTGGGTTCATTTACAAAAGCAGCCAATTAAAATACGTGAATGCTTGAAAATTTTAATTGGTCAGCTTCGTCACATCAATTTGATTCGTCTGTCAAAGTGTATTAAAGTTAAACTGAGTTCAAATAAGGAGTTCCATTTCACATGAGCCACATGCTTGTCCACAGACTTGTGGAAGAGCACAATTTAGCCAACTCGCAGAGACATCTCTAAAAGATGAGAGACTGAGATTGCCCTTCTGCCACTGTCATAAATTAGTCAGATCATGGTGACAGCAGCGTTAAGCGTCCTGCTGAGTTCTAATTGGCCTGCTGAGCCTGTTAGTCCATAGGTGGAGACTCGGGCTCGGATTTGCGATCAGCTTCTAGCGGAGTTGAGTCTCCGGAGCATCTGCCAACCTTTCAAACATTTTTCTGCGCGCATGAATGTGTGTCTGTGTGTGCACGTACGAACATATCTGCACACTGCTCGTGTCTGTTACTTATGTGTCACTGATCAAAGCCTGCTGGCTCTTAAGATTCATCATTATTCCAGTGGACTTGTGCCGGTGCATAAAATCCCTCTCATTTATCTACTTCTGTCCCCAGGTGAGATCAGCACAAGGATGACTCTGGACAGAGAGCAGCAGTCTAGTTACCAGCTGGTGGTGGTGGTGCAGGATGGAGGTTCACCCCCTCGCAGTGCCACAGGCACAGCCTTCATCACGGTGCTGGATGACAATGACAATGACCCTGTTTTCATCCACAGTCAGTCAGGGAAAAACATCATCATTCAGGTAACGTCACGAGAGCATGTTAGGCAGGAAAGATATTGTTGCCATGGAGTGATGCAGTGAAAATCTGGTTGTTTAACCCTTAGGTGACAGAAGGTCAGCCTTCTGGTGTTGTACTGGGCACACTGCAAGCCAAAGACCCCGACGAAGGAGAGAATGGCACCATATTCTATTCTTTGTCAGGTATATATAAAGAAATATATTTTCCATCAGTCTATTTATTTATTTATTTTTTATTGTATGCTTTTTACCTCCGCCAAGGAGGTTATGTTCTTGGTAATGTTTGCATGTGTATTATTCTGTCTGTAAACATGACAACAATCCATTAACATTTGGCTCACCTCCTCCGAGGTCCTCAAGGTCAACTTAATGATTTGGTGGTTGAGCCTCATAACTTAGAAACTATGATTCTTACAAGTGTGGTGTGTATTGTCAACATACAGCATGGAAAGTACTGTATAAAGATTTAAAAAGTAATTTCACATTTGACCTCTGACCTCTCAAGGGCGGTAGATTGATCTGCAGGTCAAAGTAATGATGCTGTATGGAGCTATTTAAAACTATGTTTCTTACTGCCTTTGTTTGTATTGACAGGGAATGATGTATGGGGATGAATAGAGAAAGAAAATCCACATAAATAAGTAACAAAAAATAAACGCACTCAAAATTATGTCAAGTATCTTAAAACAAGTTTCAACAGGGCAAATAAAGTACCTTAAAGTACATTTAAAAATACTATTCTCTTAAAAGTAAATAATGCCCAGAGTGTGAGCCGCCTTTGCACTCTCAGAGTGCTTCTTGTTTTTGTGCGTTTGATGTTGCTGAAGGTTGTTGAAAGTGGATTCAGGTTAATGCTTTGGGTTTGTGTGTTAAGGCCTCCTACGCACTTCATCCCAAGTTAGAGTTTGGACTCGCTGTCTCTTCTAGGTCCCAGAGCCGAGCGCTTCTCTTTGAACACAAACACCGGCGAGCTGCGTTCGTCGTCTCCTCTCAGCCACTCGGAACGGGCCGAGTACACTCTGGCGGTGACAGCCACCGACAGAGGACTGCCCCCTCGCAGCGCCTCCTGCTCCCTCACCATTCAGGTCAGACTCATTTTTTTTGGAGCACCAGCCGCCGCAAACACCCGCTCGACTCACCTATTTGATATCAAAGAATAGACTCGGAGCGGTGAGGATCTGCGTCCCTGGGCCCCTCAGACTAGCTGCAGACATATCAGCCTCACTTCTGACAAGGTCCCCTCCCATCCCCTCGCATTTTCTTCTCCTGTGAATTTTCAAAAGGGAAATTTCTATCTGAAATGGAAAAGTGGATCTGAATCAAATACTCCCAGCTGGCTTGTGATGAGGGCCAGCTGTAGGCGTCTCTGATCAAGGTCATACTCAATGACTTCAACACTTTTTTAATACAGTAGTCCTTTTTTTTTTGCAGCCCTGCGCACTCAACATAAAACACGGCATTAAAGGTAATTCATGTTAATATTTAATGTAGAACAGAAAAGGACACAATGGAAGGAACGTGGATTTATAGGTTCCAGGAAAATTGAGCTGCCTTATAAACAGCTCCAGTCAGCGCCAGCGCAATCTTTCCTCTTTTCCGATAACAAGAAATGGAAGTCGTAATTATTAGTTAATTGGATTAAACAGCACGGTGTTGTTCTTGCCTGGTGACGTATTTGTGTAATTTCCTTTAATCATATTTACTGAAAGATTATTTAATTCAGTCAGTGATAGGACAGGCATATTCCAATTTATTTTTGGAACACTTCTTTTCCATCTAATGTGGAACCAATTTGCAGCTTGTCAGCAAGCACGGCATTTTTTTTTTTTTTTTTTGAGTGCCTACTTAGTGTGGGAATTGTGCCGCGAGTATCTAGATTGGCTAATCACCATCTGTAATTTTGCTGAAAATTTCATCAATAAAGCCTCTCCGTGTTCCTTTACCTTTTTACAGCTGCTGAAATTTTAACGGTACATGCATGTATCAAAGGGAAAAACATGTTTTATTGAAACAGTGTGTCAGAAGAGAAGTAATAAGATTGTAGTCTTTGAAGACACTCGAACTGCTCGTCAAAAGGAGTGTAAAACTATATACACAGCACCAGAATACGCCTCAGCGCTTAAGTCAAAGCCTCTCACCATTTCCTTTTCTGATTGCGTTACTTTTATCATCTATTATTTTTCTTGGCAGCCAAACGAATGTCAGATTAATCTTAGCTGCCATGTTACTGAAGCACATAAAAGCCTTTTGTAAAGCGGTTTCATTTATTCCCTGTGAACACGTACAATGCAAGTGAGCGGAGTGGACGAAATCTGTTTTCACTTTGCCGAAAATCCATAAAATATTTTCATTCTGTATTAAAAATTGCAAACTTAAGTTGCCACCGGGCATTTGAGCGAAGCATTAGATCTGCTGCCATGTTGCTGTGCCGTGAAATATAAATGCAATGTGTTGCTTTAATGCAGGTTATCAGCATTAACAGACCTGCTACCAAGAAGAATTCACTCTCCATATCTTTCAACTCCGTGGAGGAGGCCAAGCCCGGATCCGTTATTGGCTCAGTCCGTCTCCACGACAGAGGGATCTTCAGAGGAGGACAAGGTGACCTACGCAGTGGTGGGGGGTACGGACCAAGATGGGACTTTTGTTGTGGATCGTCTGACTGGAGATGTTTACTTGGCTCGTCCTCTCGACTACGAACGAGACTCGCGCTACAACCTGCAAATTGAAGTGGATGACTTCTCTCAGGCCCCTCCCAGCAGCACCCTTGTCCACCTGGACATTGACATAGAGGACAGCAACGACCACACTCCTCAGTTCCCAGAGGACCCCATCACCATTGTCATCTCTGAAAGCATGGAGGCTGGCTCTTCTGTTTATACCTTCCAGGCCACAGATAAGGATGGCAGCGGGTCCAACAGCAGACTGGTGTATTCCATACTACAACAGTGGCCAAATACCCCTGGTCTACTAACCCTCGACCCTTCAACTGGGGTTCTCTCCTTGGACCAGAAGCTGGACTATGAGGTCACCCCAAACTTGATCCTGGTTGTAAAAGCTACAGATTCGGCTCCTGATGCCAGCCAGAGGCGCTGGGGTTCTGTCACGGCGAGGGTGTACGTGACTGATGAGAATGACAATCCACCAGTGTTCATATCGCCAACAGCTGTCAGCGTGATGGAGGACCAGCCAGTGGGCTTTGTAGTGCTGTATGTCATGGCCAGAGATGCAGATCAAGGGGAGAATGGTAGAGTGACCTACAGAATTCAGTCAGGCAACACAGCGGGGACATTCAGCCTCAACCCTAATACTGGTAAGTGCAGCCCAGAGCCAGCGTAGGCCCCTGTGTGCTCTTTATGCTGCTAGCACCCAAAAGTCATTGAATATACTTGAATTTATTCTGATTTTACTTTGTAATAACACAAGCACAGTAAAGATCCTGACGTATCTGCACCCTGCTGTCACTACCTACCTATGAGGGCTTGTTGATGGGTGTGCCTCTGAAGGCGGCGTGTTGTCTCGTTGGTCAGTTGTAGAGTAATAAATAAACAAAACATTTTGTTACCACTTTTTTTTGTAGTTTATCTTAAGGTGGGTGGCACTGCTCTCTTGTCTGTCCGTCATCCTTGTCAGAAATACCTGGAAAGAAGTCTGCAACTTTTTTTTTTCTTTCCCATTTGACTCTTAATAATTTCATAATTTACCTCTGCGACAGACCGGCAGCGTGACCAGGGTGTACCTCACCTTTCGCCCGGTGATGGCTTGGATAGACTCCCACCGCCCCAGGAACCATTAGGCTACTGATCGTAACCACTCTGTAGAATATACTTTATTTCGAAGATGATCGAATTCAAAGTTTGGCATATGAGCGATCCATTTGGACAAAAGATATAATATTTTGAAAAATTTGAAAAGATTTTGACTTTTGGAAAGTTTTTCCTTGTTCTGTGACAGCATGTGTGCATCTGGCATATTTGCTATATCTGGCTCTGGGAAGCAGGGAGTCCTTCATGTACATTATAGATTCAACGCATGTTTACATTTTTAGCAGTTTGAAGATTATAACGAGGACATGTTTTCAGATCTCTTACTTTGAGTTGTTTACTTATTTTCCTCGTCTGTCTGCTAATTATTACACTCAAACTTTCAGCTTCAGCTCCTCAGCTCTCGCTTGATATTTTCTGCACTGCGAGGCATTTCTGAACTAAAGCGTGTCGTGGAAATCTTTCGCTGAAGCTGAAATATTTTCAGCTCAACTCGACAAGCAAATCTGCATCTGGATCTCCTAAACTTCATTTTGCATTGCATATATACTCACTTCTCTACGAACTTGCACACGACCCCCCAACAGCATCCACCTAACCTTCATTTCTATAAACACAAACTGTTTTAATAATCTGCTTACTTCTAAGGTCAGCCCAATTCTTGCTTCACCTTTCATGACTTATTTCTCTCAGTTGGAGGCCAGACAGACCAGCTTGCCAAATATCAAACACACACACACACACACACACACACACACACAGCCATACAAAAGAATGTGCAAGTACGCACGCACTCACACGCACACACAACAACCCATCATCTGTTATTGTGGATCTATTCCCATGAAAGACCAAAGAACCTCCTGCTCAGGCTTCTGGGAACCATTAGAGAAGGGATCAGTTACGCGTGTTTATGTGTGCGCACGTGTGTATGTGTGTGTGCATGCGCGCGCGCGCGCGCAGGCATTCGCATATGTGTTTGTGTGCTTGCATTAGACTGTCACTTAGTCAACGCTGACCTTGGGCTATTTGGTTCTCTGGGCTTTGTTGTGGTGTTTGAGACACGTGTCAACATTTGCTCCGCCCTCGCCTTCAAGTCGCCAACCAGGATGCCTCCCGGAGCAGCTCGGGGATGGAAGCATTCAGCGTCTGTCATGCATGTCACTTCTGCTTCAGCCTTGTACGTGCGCTCATCTTGAAGTATTTTTCATGCGCGCTGGTTATTTGTTAGAATAGTGACAAGTTAATCCTTTGAGCACCTGGTTCGCTCCTGTTTCGGGGTCAGCGACCAAAGGCCTGCGACAGCTCTGGACAATCTGTTTTCATTACTTTGGCATCACAGCTAACCACAATAGAGAGAACTATCAGGCTATTATTATAAATCTATAAAGTCACAGTGTGAGACACATTCTCATCACTCAGTGTCAGAATGGAGGTCATTAATTTTCCTTTCGAGAAGTGGGGAGAGTGTACTGGTGATACGGGGGATTTCTTCTCTGCAAAAGACAACACCATTCAGGGATTAGCACATCAAATTTTGATAAATGACTTTGCTGTATCAAATAAAAAAAGATGTGTTTGTTGTCTGAGCAACCTCAGCTTGCACATAAATTGCAGTCCACAGTGTTGACGCCACAAACCCCCACGCACACATGCTTAGAAAACAGCAAAAAATGAAAACTTTCCCCCAGTTTCCTCCATTTTTTTTTCATTTTCTGCTCATGTGTTATCAGTGGATGCAGTAGGATCACAGAGGAATCAAATTTAGGTGAAAAATTCCAGCCTGTAACTTTTCCCAGATTAAAAGCTTAGGGGCAAGTTATCTCAGTCCCAGCAAGGCACAAAGTGAAAAAACAAACACACAAAGAAGTTAAAAGGAAAAACAGCCCCGGCCCTCTCTTTCTTTAACAGTTGCGTTTCATTTTAAAGCATGAAATTGAAATTGAAGCAGTGCAAGTTCTACCCTCTTAGGGCAGGATAATGAAAAGGCTAGGGTGCCTCTAATTCCTGCGGAGCACGGCAGGCCTGGCTGTTGCGTGTCTAGAGTGTGTGTTTACTGCTTCTCTCTCGATGGCTGCGGCATTCTCCAGTGGAAAATCTCGTAAACTGCGGCCAGACCGTTTGGGCTGTTACAGCAGTGGTGGTGGTAGCGCTCAGGTAGGCAAAGCTCTGTGTGTGTGTGTGTGTGTGTGTGTGTGTGGGGAGGAGATTAGCACTGATTTTGGCCCTCACACGGCAAGTTTTCACACTTGATTTTTAAATAACTTGACTACACACAATCATGGCGAGCGGTATATTTTATTGCCTTTGATGACATACTTTCATACCGTAGTTTTGTAACTCTGTTTATCAGGCTATAATAAAGTACACACAGAGAGGAAATCTCTCCTCATATTTCTCCCTTGATTCGTCTCTCTACAGGCTCTCTGTCTATTTTCAAACCTCTGGACCGTGAGGAGCAGGACATCTTTAACCTCACAGTAGTCGCTGAGGATCATGGGATACCCCAACACTCGTCAATCCAGCTGCTGTGTGTCCATGTGATTGATGTTAATGATGAGGTGCCTTGGTTCGAGCAGAGCCAGTATGAAGCGCAGATCTCTGAGAACCAGCCTCCGGGAACCAGTGTGCTGACAGTGTCTGCCTCTGATCTGGACCAAGGTCTGATATACAATGTGGCGAGATCTGATCCATCATGTCGTACTTGTGCCGCCTTTAATTCTTCTTGGCAGTCGCGCGCCGACTGTGTGTTCACTTTAGATATTAACAGTTGTTTTTAATTGAAGACCACATGGGGAGTTGGGGGTAGGATGCATTCTCTTGCACTTAGTCAGAAGCACATAAAACAGAAGGATTATAAACTTTCTCCTCAAAAGCAATTAGTGAAGTAAACAGGTGAGCTTGCCAGGCTGCTTTCTCGTAGCACGCGATCTGGCACCCAGACACCTGAGGGAGGGCTCCCACTGCCAAACGCTTATACAGCAGAAATCGTGACAAGCAAACAAGCAAACAGGCTAACAGGAGGGAATTTGAAACTTGTTGTAAATGGATTTTCTCTCTTATAGGAACCAATGGCCAGGTGACGTATGATGGCATCTCACAAGAGGGTTTCAGCATCAACCCAGTCACAGGTGTGATTATGACTACCAAGTCTCTGGACAGGGAGCTTCAGGAATACTACACTGTCACAGGTACTGAAACATGACTGGACCGTTTCTGATATTCAGATGTTACTGTGCAGTATTCATCGTGCATTTTTACAGTTAATACTGGTTAATACTGGTTTGTGCTTTTTTTTTTAAAACGTTTTTACAGTTTCTGCAAAAGACGGAGGCCTTCCACCAAACTACGCTAAAGCAACTGTGAGGATCAAGGTGACCGATGTTAATGACAACGCCCCTGTCTTTGGACGTCTTTACTACAGCATAGAGGTACCCGAAAACCTGGAAGCACTACCTCTGTTCACCCTTAGAGCCACTGACCCAGATGCAGGAGACAACAGAAGGATAAGCTACAAAATTACAGGTGAGAGCTTCTTTCGATTTAGTGTTTAAATGATCAGCAGAACTGCCACTGTTTCACATGTTTTCAAGCCATTTGCGACTGCTCTGCTTGCAGCTGGAGATCCATCTGGAGACTTCCGCTTGGACGGCCAGTCAGGTGTACTGTCCACCTCGCGGCCTCTCGATCGGGAGAAGAGGCCTGGGTACAGTTTAACAGTGATAGCTCAGGACCAGGGTCACCCTTCCCTAAGCAGCACTGCCACCGTAGAGGTGATAGTCCTGGACATCAATGATCACAGCCCCCAGTTTCAGAGCAGTAGCTACACGGCAGAAATTTTGGAAGATGTCCCCATTGGCTCACTCGTCCTGGAGGTGAAAGCCATTGATTTGGACCATGGTCCCAACAGCCAAGTGCTTTACTTTCTGAGCCATGGCTCCAAGAGCATGTTCATGATAGACCAAAGCACAGGTCGCATCATCACAGCATCCCCCCTAGATAGAGAGCGATCTGCTTCCTACACCTTTGAGGTGTGTGCCACTGACTCTTCCCCCGCAAACCCACGTAACTCCACTGCTCAGGTGACTATCTATATTCAGGATGTGAACGACAATGCACCGTTCTTCATTCAGGACCCACTTATTGTGAATATCTCTGCCAGTAGTGTCTCTAGCCGCCGAGTTTTGGCCACTATGAGAGCAGAAGACAAAGACTTTGGAGCTAATGGCTCTGTTTTTTATCGTTTCGCAAACCCTGTGAGGGGCTTCACGATTAACTCTCTGACAGGAGAAATCCAGGCAACAGAGAAGCTGCAGATCATGACCCAAAGCCAGCGGACCTTAATCGTTCAGGCCATGGACCAAGGGAACCCAGCGCAATCTTCCCTGGGAGTGGTTATCATTTACATAAAGGAGCAGAGCTACAATGGGATTCGTTTCTCTCGCATGGCGAGAGATGTCAGTCTGCAAGAGAACGCTGCTAAAGGTCGAAGTGATTTAAAATCTTTACTTCAGTATGTGTGAACGTAAACTTGAAATAAAAAATATAAGTGAAATGTATCAACATAGTGTGATTTGTATCTTTTAGGCACTGTAGTAACGCAGGCTCAGGCCCAGTACCCAGATGGCTCTAAAAGTGGAATCACCTACAGCATATTCAGTGGAAATAAAATACAGTCTTTTGGAATAAACACCATTACTGGTGAGTGCACAGATTGCGGTACACACTGCAAGGCTATATTTTTGAACCATAGAAAAATGACTCATTGCTGTTTTTTTGTGAACTAGGTGAAATCTGGGTCCAGAAATCTGAAGGGCTGGACTTTGAGGAGACCCCAAAACTCCGCCTTGTGGTGAAAGCCGAGACGGCATCCTCTAGCTCCTACATGGCCGTCAACTTAATCCTGCAGGATGTAAATGACAACTTGCCACGCTTCCAACTCCAGAACTATGTGGCCTACATTAGGGAAGCACAGGGCTACGATTTTCCCATTATCCAGGTGCAGTAGCTCCCCCACACCCCACCTTATGTTTATTATGCTTGGCTGTTGTTTAAGTGTGAAGTTGCAGAATAAAAACTGTCAAGCATCAGAAAACTGGACAGCCTCAGTACTGCAGGGAAATGACCGTTCAGTTTCATGTGTTCTCAGTGTCACAGAAGAATTTACTCTATAATCATTTGTGTCATAAAGCCAGGTCCGTATTACCCATTTTTATGAACTATTGCCTTCCAAGTCCAATATTGCTCAACTAGTTCAAGTTACACTAAAATAGCTGTTGCAAATGTTTCTATATTTTGGTTTTCAAAATGGGGTGTTGATTCCCTCAGGTTGCTGCAGATGACCGGGACCAGGGTCAAAATGGTCAGGTGACCTATTCTATCAGATCATCATCCATGAGTGGCTTGTTTAAGATAGACCCACTGACTGGCAGTATTACCACCGCAGCCATAATGGACAGAGAGATCTGGACCCAAACGAAGTGAGTCTCGTTTTTATTCTATTTGTTTGCAACCACATCCACGACGTCAGCGATGCCGCATGCCTTTATGTTCTGAACTGTTGAAACGTGCACTCCCTCTTATCCTTGGTTTAATAAATTACCTGATTTTATGTGCATACTTCCATTTAAAGTATCCAAGATTTCGTCTTCCTCCTGCAGGCTTGACTGAAATTAAGGACGGCCACTCAGAAAAGGCTTTCTCTTTAGAAAAAAAGAAAAGCCTATGACTGTGCATCAGAGCCTTTCAACATTATAAGAAAATCATGTTTCCCCTGCTGATAATTTTAAACATATTGCTTTATTAATATTTAAAATGACTTTCAGCCACTTTTCAGTGTTGAGCAATACGTAACTGAACGAAGTAACGTTACATAA
>JAMQGT020004124.1:0-19555 GCA_024447675.2 Pterophyllum scalare | reverse complement strand
TATGTTATGTAACCTACTTGGTTCAGTTAGGTCTTGCTCAATACTGGGAACAGCTAGACATGCACAGGACCCTCAAGCTCCCAGGCCTCTGGTAGAGGACCTGAGCTTGGAGGGAAAATAGACAGCCCATAGGGGGCGAGCTGGGATTTTCTTTTATATATACTTTTGAGCAGAAAAATAATTAAAAACCCTGATTTACAATGACAGACGACAACAGTTTTTAGAATAAACTTCAAATATCTTTCAGTGCCTAAGTCTTATGTGTAGCAACATAAGAAGCTAAAGGTTTACATTTAGCTCATTTAGTTCTGGTTGATTGTACTGTCAGTGAGGTTTGAGACTCAAAAAGAGAGTTTTTCTCAAGTATTGATCCTCTGCTCTTTCTGAGAACCATCCTGAAGTTAATTTCAGGATACAGCTGAGAAAATCTTTGCAGGCAAACCTCCATTAGGAGTATTAAAGGGCAAACAATCAGGTTTTACACATCACACAATTAGGAGTATGTGAATGAACACAACTTACTAACAATCACTCACAAGGAAGAAGAAAATCTTTGTTATATTTAGTGTAACAACAAAGAACAGAACATCAATGAAAAACAGCTGCTGTTAAGGCCTGGAAACCTGTGGCAGGTTTGATGCCACCATTAAATCAAACAGCAATGAGTTAAGAGCTAATCCTTCAAAATGAAAACTGCTCCATGGTGTCAAATAGAGACAAACAGTCACAATATGTAGAGAGACTAAGAAAATATTATACATCAGAAATTACTTAAATAACAGACTAGCATCTACTGAAAAGTGAAAGCACTGAATCTTTTACTCTCTGTACTGTTTGCACAGTGTAACTGATGCTGAGCTCATGACTGGCTTTAGGGTGGGAGTGGAGTATTTACTTGAAATAAGACAAGTTGACCGTCTGTCTCATATTTAGGCAAATGAGGCACCTAGAGGTGCTGGTCATAAGATTAGAATGTCATGAAAAAGTTGATCTATTTCAGTAATTCCATTCAAAAAGTAAAACTTGTATATTATATTCATTACACACAGACTGATATATTCCAAAGGTTTGTTCCTTTTAATTTTGATGATTACAACTGATGACTAATGAAAACCCCAAATTCAGTATCTCAGAAATTTTATTTTTTCAGTTTTTCAGCATTTATTAGTTCCAAGTCCAACATGAACAGCTCACTTTCATTCATGATGGCAGAGCAACACAAACACAAACCCTCTGTGACAGGGATTCAGCGGAGTACAATAAATTACACTTCACAGATGAAAGAATGATCAGTGTGAATGAATTAGAATGCATTTACTGTAGCAGTTTTTCTAATGACTGCAATGTTACAATATTTCTACATTTTGGTAAAGTCCTACAGTTGATCCTCCGTCTAAACTGAAGAATTTCAGCTGGCTTTACCCTCCCTTTAAGTCAACTTTCTTCTGATTGGCTGCCCTTCCCACACTGAGGATTTTGAACAAATAGGTGGGTGAAGTGACTATACTGGGAATAGCCCCTCTCATTCAGCTCCATAATGAGAAAAAACTGTAAGGTTTGCATGAGCACACCATATTTTTTCTGTTTAAGTAAATGTTGGGCATGTTATCTGGCACTTTAATTCATGAGCATCACTGACTAGCCTGTCTTCTCCTTCCTCAGCTACTACCCGATGCATCACTGTAAAAGTAAGCTTTTTGGTGAATAAATAGTTTACTAATAGGTTAGTTTAATAGCAGCTGGTCTGCACAACACTTTGGCACAACAGTGCATTCAGATCACTGTTCTGTTTGCAAGATCTGCCAGACATGGAAGGCTTTAAAAAAAAAAAAGCACAGACAAACATATTTACTATTTCAAGATGAGCTCTATAGGTTCTCTATAGGCTCCTCTTGTTAGTGTGTCTCCCTTTATTTTATTTGAGTTATTTTTAACATACTATGTGACAATGAGTTGAATGTAACATCTAAGAATTGTGCCAGACCTGATAGGCTTAGGAAAAAGAGAGAGAAGGGAGAGAAAGAAAGAGGAGAAAAGAAAAAGAAAAAGTGAGAAGAAACAAAAAATAGCACCAGTAAGTAAACCAAATAATTCATCTCTTTGTAAAACATAAAAGAAACTGTCAATATTGGCAAAATTAAAATTGTGTGGGCAAAACAAAAAATAGAAAAAAATTAAAAAAAAGAAGCAGAAGCATGGTTACACAAACCAACCATTTTGTGTTATGATTATGTGAGTGTTTTGTGGCATGAAATGTACTTACCAATGAGAGCAGAACGACACAGCTCCGCCCATCAGAAGCTAGAGGTGGGCAAGAAAGTCCCAGGAAGCTCAGGCCTCCAGCAGCCCACTACAACCTACGAAGACCCGCGGCCACTCATTCCAAAGACCACTGTACCCCAACCCAGCAGATGGGAGAGGGAGGCCTCAGACGGAGCCCCCCAGCCGAGGAGCGAGGGCTCCAGAGAACCCGAGGCGATGAGAAGCCAGCCCCACCCCAGTGGCCAGCCCCCCGTACAGGCCGACGGCAGAGCTCCAGAGCACCGGGCACCCAAGGACCACCTGACCCCCACAGAGTCCCCCCCAGCCAAAGAGAGCGTGCCACAACCCCCAGGGGAGCAGGTCAACTCCTACGTCAGAACATCCAGCCCCACCCAGGAACCCCAAGGCGCCCACACCCCGGGGGGGGCAGGGGGAAGGAGGTAACCAGCGAGGAGCGGCCAGGAGGCAAGGCACAGGGCCCAGACCCAGGTCCAGCCAAGCATACAAGCACTCAAGCACACCCGCAAGCACACCCACGTACACATTTATACACACAAGTACACATACATGCACATACTCACTCACCCACCCAAATATAAACATAGATACAACATATGCACACATTCACTCACCCACCCATGCTCACGAAGACTGTGCAAATACACAAAGACACACATTCATCCATAGCTACCCACCTCTGAACATGGGGCAAGTGGTAACTCTCCCAGGGCCAACAGTGACCCCAATACGCCACCAGTCTGGTCCCCGAGGAACCACCCGAACCCCACCCCGGGCGAGGTGTAAGAAATCGGGGTGTGAGATGACCCATCCACCCCTCCCCCTCCCCAACCTGTAAGTGTATGTGTTTATGTTTGTGAATGAATGAGGTGTATAGGGTGCAGTTAAAATTGAGGGGGACAGTTGTGCCCCAAGCACCAACTGCATGTTGTCAGTGCTCACCCACACTGCTCCCCCCAAAAAACCTCAATGTCTAAAGTGCAAATAAAATTTGGGGACAGACAGTAATGAGGATCTGAGTGGGGCCACCTCAGCAGCCCCATCTCGTCAATCTCTGGGTAACATGGCTGCCCCAAAGGTCCTGTGTGTATCAAGATGTGTTGTGAATTATAGCGACTAAAGTGCAATTAAAAAGGAGAGGCAAGTGGCCGTGCGGCTCTGCACGTGGCCTCTCCACCCTTCATGTGCGAGTGATGTGTATTCTGCGTGCGTATGTGTGGGGGGTGGGGACACATCACCAGGAAGACAAAAGGCAACCTGGAAGAAGAGAGCCAGCTGTCCACTGGCTCAGTAGGCACCACTCGACAATAGACACAAACAAGCAACAGGACAAACTGGCCTGAGTTTGTAATACGGTGCCCTGTGCCTCCACTGCGCCCCCCCCACCCCCACCCCGCGATGCAGGCGCCCCAGGGCCCCAGAAGTGCAGACCAGATACTCCGACGCAGGCCAGACCAACCCACCCCACCTGGTGGCGTGCCTGGGACAACAAAGCTGATGACAGTTGTCCATAAGATGACCTTTGACACTTTGCACAAGGAGGGCAAGACACAAAAGGTCATTGCTAAAGAAGTTGGCTGTTCACTGAGCTCTGTGTCCAAGCACATTAATAGAGAGGCAAAGGGAAGGAAAAGATGTGGTAGAAAAAAAAGTGTCCAAGCAATAGGGATAACCGCACCCTGGAGAGGACTGTGAAACAAAAGCTATTCAAAAATGTGGGGGAGAGTCAAAGAGTGGGACTGCAGTTGGAGTCAGTGCTTCAAGAACCACCACACACAGACGTATGCAGACATGGGTTTCAGCTGTCACAGTCCTCGTGTCAAGCCACTCTTGAACAAGAGACGGCGTCAGAAGCACAGCCGTTTGTGTTGTTGGGAGCATTGTTCTCCCATCATATAATTTTGCCAAGTCTGACCAACACCGCTTCCCTCAGTCATATTCTAGGGTAACAGAGGAAGAAGTCTATCATGTATACTATATCATATTGAATAAAGAAAATAGAAAATAATTTGCAGATAAATCTTCATTTTCAAACAGGCTATATTAATGCAGATGTTCCTCTATGCTGGACTCAGCTGAACACAGTATCAGTATGGCACGGCTTCAGCTGCTCTTTATCAGGGCCTCTTTTCTGAGCGTTGCCGCTCTGGGTGCTGGAAAATGTGTGTCATTCACACCAGAAATATGTGAGAATGAAGAAAAGGTGCTGAAGTGTGGGGTTTACCCTTACCATTGCTGGGATAATTTTATCCAGGATGGAGTTCTGCTCCCCTGGTATGAAAGTGTCACAGAGGGAAATAAGATGACACTCTTGTTCTCAAACACCATCAACAGGTCTGTAGTGTACGATAAAATCAACCAGCAGAATTCTTGCACTGACGAAGGTAACAGGACTCTTTATGGCTGATGCTGTGACTTACCTGACAGATGCTCAAGATCCAGTGTGGAAAATAAGTATTTGATACACTGCCAATTTTGCAGGCACACTTCAAATGTAAGAGACAGAATTCCCCCCCCCAAAAGAAAAAATTCCAGAAAAATTACTTTATGATTTTTAAATAATTTGCATTTTATTGCACGAAATCGGTATTACCACTAACAACCAGCAAAAATTCTGGCTCTCACAGACCTGTTTTTCTTTAATACGCCTTCCTATTCTGCACTAATTACGTGTATTGAACTCCTTACCTGTATAAAAGACACCTGTCCACACATTCAATCACACTCCAAGCTCTCCACTATGCCCAACACCAAAGAGTTGTCCAAGGACACCAGGGACAAAAATTGTAGACGTGCACATGGCTGGGATGGGCTATGGGACAATAGGCAAGAAGCTTGGTAAGAAGGCAACTGTTGGTGCAATTATAAGAAAATGGAAGAAACACAAGATGACTGTCAAGCTTCTGGGGCTCCATGCAAGATCTTACCTAATAAACAGTGACCTGGTTCAAAGAAAGGTCAGGAATCAGCCCAGAACTACACGGGGGGACAAGGTCAATGACCTGAAGAGCACTTGGACTACAGTCTCAAATATGACCATTAGTAACACACTATGCTGTCATGGATTAAAATTTTGCGGGGTATGCAACGTCCCTCTGCTCATGCCAGCAAATGTCCAGGTCAGTTTGAAGTTCGCCAGTGACAATCTGGATGATCCAGAGGAGGATGTGGTCAGATGAGACCAAATTAAAGCTTTTTGGCATCAACTCCACTCACTGTGTTTGGAGGAAGAACAAGGATGAGTATAACCCCAAGAACTCCATTCACACTGAAGCATGGGGGTGGAAACATCTTACTTTAGGGGTGCTTTTCTGCAAAGGGGACAGGACAACTGCAACATATTGAAAGGACGGTGGATGGGGTCAAGTATCATATGATTTTGGCCAACAACCTCCTTCCCTCAGTAAGAGCATTGAAGATGGGTCATGGCTGGGTCTTCCAACATGACAATGACCTGAAACACACAGCCAGAGCAACTAAGGAGTGGCTCTTTGAGAAGCATTTCAAGGTCCTGGAGTGGCCTAGCCAGTCTTCAGATCTGAACCCAATAGAAAATCTCTGGAGGGAGCTGAAACTCAATGTCGCCCTGCGACAGCCCTGAAACCTGAAAGATCTGGAGAAGGTCTGTATGGAGGAGTGGGCCAAAATCCCTGCTGCAGTGTGTGCAAACTCGGTCAAGAACCACAGGAAATGTCTGACCTCTGTAATTGCAAACAGAGGTTTCTGTACCAAATATTAAGTTATGTTCTTCTATTGTATCAAATACTTTATTCTATGAGTAACAGTAGCTCTCTGGTACCTGGATGTTTAATCTGTTTTCTGATAATTCACTGGAGAAAATTTTAAAACTAAATTATGGATAAACATTCAAGAATCACATCACATGGCTGGTCAAACCTACACAGCCAATATGGTTGTTTTGATCACTCCATTTCTTTACATGCTTTAAGAAAAATGCCCTGCTGCAACCAAAATGAATGTAACCGGCAAGCAATGTATCAAAAAAGTTGAAAATGAGCTTCACTGAGGAAAATTCTGCATTTCTGCAAGTCAGTACAGAGGGTGATTGAGCTGGAGATCAGCAACAGAGGTTATGATGCATTTCAGCTAGGGATGTGTGCAATTAGTCAACTGGCCAGCTTATTGTGACAGACATTCTCATCGTTTAGTCCAACTTAACATTTTCATTGACCGGTGTTGCATTAAAAGACGATTCATTTTTGGCACAACATTGGTAAACAGTTGTCTTAAATGGTATGCTGCCATTTGCCACTAGATGGAGGTGCAGCTTGGGAAACAGCAGCCCTTGTTTTGTCCTGTTTTGTCCATACTCTGCAATTGATAATTGATGGATTAAAGGCAGACACCAAGAGCCAACTGAATGGTGTATGTATAAGATTGATGATGGCTATGGAGAGAAACCGAAGGGATGAAACTAAAACTGTTTATCCATGGTCACATGCTGTAGGTGTTTTGAACTACACTTTAGAGTAGTGTCTCAAAACAGCAGCACTTCAGAAGCTCGACACAGTGTTAATATGTCAGTATCAAGTGGCCAAAAGATTTCCTGTGTCAACAACTGTGCCTCTGTTTTCTTGGTTCCCTTAAGTGTGTTCACTCCCAGTGGAAAACTTTCTCTTGAAGAAAATGTTCAATACTCACCTTGATAACTTACCTGTCTGTCCATTCACCGTTGTCACTCACCTTGTGGTACCTTGAAAATTCGCTCCTCCCTCAGCCTTCACCCTGGCTGTGGGAGGGTGAAAGCTGGCTGAACAATGTACAGTAGTTAGTTTGCCAGGCACTTGACGTGTATGGCATGTGTTGATTTAATCAAAAATCTCTTTAGATGAGGCCAAAAGTATTGCCTCAAAATATAGTTCCAAGACTCAAACAGGAGTGAGTCAGGCATTGGGGGAAAATAAAATAAAAATAAAGACTCGCTTTACAATCTGGGAAACCTATATGTAAGAGCCATTTCTTGTCTTTTTATTTTGATTTGCATTGTTGATTGTGGTTGAATGTCTGCATACTAGAGGGTGGTATAAGGTGACAGGTTAAATAGGGTTGTGAATAATGACAGCGAGGTGAGCTGTTAGCCGGGAGGAAGCAGACAGTTTTTTGACCGTCACCGTGGTTTTAGGTTGCGTCTATCCAGCAATTAAGCCTCTCTTTAGCTGCACGCAAGTTGTTTATGTATCGAGCTATTAAGTGCTTATTTTTTTTATGGACATTGATGTGAAATAAATGAGATGAGCTTCATGGATGTTGTGGATGGCACTCATTTTTCAACCAATGGAGACGTGACAATTAAGCAATGACGCCATCATAGCAGCCCCTCAGTAGTGGCCTGTAAGGTGGTGGATCAAGTCACTACACTATAGATATACTGTATATCTATAGATATAAACTATTTAATGGAGCAACACAGTCAAACCCATTCATTGCACCAGAATGTAATCTCCAGTGTGTCACTGTCCACATCAGTATACTTTATAATCTGGTTTCTTGGACTTCATTAATCCCTAAGGAGACAACAGCATTGGTATAGTTTTACTTACAAAGCCATACTGAGTGAACTCCCAGCTTATCTGCAACTCTTTTCCATTGTGTCAAAGCCCAGCTCAAGTGAAGGACAAACTGGAGGAGGCCACGCATGAGAATATTTATTTAAAGTAACATAAATAACATAACCCAAACTGTGTAAGTCTGTAATGTGTGCTACGTCTGAATGCATGGTAGGAAACAATCAAAAGAAAGCAAAACCCCAAGGAGATAGAGAGTCAACCCTGATGCTGGCAGCTTAAACATTTGAGGCCAATCAGCTGCAACCCATTCCCCCCATGACCTCCTGAAGCAGCCCAGCTCTCATAAGGTGTCACAATTACAACAGCTGCTTGGTTTTAACTCCTATCAGTGGTTCCTTATTGAGATTCCTTGAATTCTCTAATTTTGCTCCTTAGTCATCAAATAACCTTGAGATGAAACATTTTTTTCTCTCAAAAAGTTCAAAAGGACTAACAAAGATTTGTAATGGTGGAGTTTATTTGCTATTCAAAAGCTTGTCTTTGTATTTAGATTTGTTTCTTCTAAATTTGCTTTATTTTTGTCCCATGTCTGCTCATAAGTATGAACACAGCTCAGATGAATTCCTTTTCCAACCAATTTTTTTCCCAAATCTAAATTTGTGTCTCAAAGTCTCCATAAACTTCTCCTCAGCTTTGGCGCTCTTTTAATGTTGACGCTGCTGACTCACAGTACTGTCAAATATCTTGTATGGTGGACCAAATATTGACAAAATTCCACACCAACAGATTCCCTAACACACACAAATAGGATGACTTTTCCCCTTTAGGGGAGTGCTCTTAAGCAAACCAAGGACATGCACAGCAGAATGCAAACCACAAATTTACCACTTTGAAACACCTTTGCAAGCAAAATGCCACACTAATGAGTTACAGAGTGCCAAAACCACACCAACACTAAACAGTGACTGAATGGATCTCTCAGAGAAATCACAGGAAGCATCTGTGCTGCATAGAACAGAATAAGGACTCCCAAGGAAGAGATTAGTTCCCTTATTTACACAAATACAATTCAAACAGTCAACTTATGATGTCATGTCAACAAAAATACTCCACTCCCTCCCTTAAGCCAGTCACAAGAACATTCCACTTATTGCTCACTGGAATAATTCAGCACTACAGCTCAGCATCAGTTGCACTACAAAAATCCTGAGGGGAAAAAGGGTTTGCTTTCAGTTATTTTAAACTTTTAACATTCGGTGTCAGTTTGCAGTCCAAACATATTTTCAGTAATGTGTATGTTGACAGTTCGATCTGTAAGGACCCACTGACAGCTACTTTGTGGCTAAAGAAGTTTGGTTGGGTTGGTCTATTTTCATGTTTTAGTGATTTGTGTGCTAGCACATTTGATGGAGTGGTGTTTCCATCAGGAGCTGTGTTGCAGTAACTACAGTGTATCAACTCCTCTGGTGCTGGTGGAGAGACGGGTGTCAACAAGGATGCCGTCCACCTTCCGCAAAGAAGCAGGAGGTGAAAGGCTTCAACAGGAGCTTACTCCAGACTGGACAGCATGCAGATTGTGACAGTGAGAGGTGAGCAGAGTGAGGGTGGACAAAGCAGAAAGACAAATAATACAGATCATACAGTCAGATTCAATACAAAGCAAGTACTTAGGAGAAATTAAATTGAACTATTCTCTGCCTACTTTGAAATGAGACTTAAATTCCCCACAGTATCTCTGATCATTTCATCTCTGCTCCATTTGTTGATTATTCCAAAATCATGGCAGCATATGTAAAGGATTTTTCAGTTGTGTGTGTGTGTGTTTTTTTAAAAAAACCATTTCTGTTCTGATACTGGGGACAAATAAAACTGATCATAATTTTTCCACATGTACAAATACACGAACAGAGATTTACATACAAAACAGAAGAGGCAAGGGAAAGGTTGCTGGTTCAAGTGCCTTTAAGGAAGTGTTGTGATTTGGTGCTATATAAATAAAATTGAATCAATTCGATTCCAGCCTGAGACACAAATCCCTCTGGGACACAAATCCCTCTGTGCACTGCTGTAGGTGCTGAGTCAATTAGCTGCGGTCTATGAAGGGGCTAGCTAAACCACAGAAGCTGCTGCTGAAACCACCTGTGGTCGGTAATGGTTTCCGTCAGTGTTGGTGAATAAACACCACAGCACTTCATTGCTGCCTCATACTTCCTGGCACAAGTCCTGCTGGTTATTCAAACCCATTAAAACAACTAAAGGTTTGTGGGAATGTCTAAGTTACTGAGTTATACTTAGAAATAACGTCAGTGAAATGATGAAACACAGGCTGGACTTCACTGCTCTGCTCAGATTCAGATTTCACACTGGCCTCTTACCTGTTTACTCATCATCTACGGGTCATCAGTAGCTATTAATAATAAAATAAAAATGGCAAAATGCACAGCAATTTGTGTTGTCAGGAGGATTGTTCTCACATTAGAAACTTTGTTTCCTGTCAGTTACACTAATATGACTGAGGGAAGCAGTGATGATCAGACGGTGAAATGATTTGTAGGTAGACTGATTAAAGAAAATATAGCATAACTATCATTTTCAAACAGCCATGGTTTTACTGAAAATAAATATATTTTCAGGTCACTAAGTGACTCGAATCAGTCTGGTAAATGATTCAAAATATTCTGTAACTGTTACCCTCAGGAGTTTAAGAGTCTTCTTTTGGTGTTATATTATTGCTGTTTGTTTTTTTTTTTTAATCTGACTCATTGCTGATTACAGAACAAAGTACATCCATCCATCCTCTTCCACTTATCTGGGGCCAGGTTGCAGGGGCAGCAGCCTAAGGAGAGAGGCCCAGGCCTCCCGCTCACCATCCACCTCCACTAGCTCAGCTGGGGGGACCCCAAGGCATTCCCAGGCCAGCTGAGAGATAATCTCTCCAGCATATCCTGGGTCTGCCTGGGGCCTCCTCTTGGTAGGACATACCTGGAACACCTCACCCAAGAGGCACCCAGAAGGCATTCTAGTCCAGAGATGGCAAAAGTACTGACATTCTGTACTTAAGTAGAAGTACAAGTACTTGTGTTAAAAAATACTTTAAACAGTCGAAGTACTGGTTCAACTTCTTTACTATAAGTAAAAGTAAAAAGTACAGGCTCTGAAATGTACTCAAAGTAAGAAAGTAAAAGTACCTCTTTGAAGGACGTTTCTACCAGCTATTTTTCTGTAAATCTAACTGAACCTCATTATATATTATTGTAATAATATGAAATAATACATGAGTAGAAACATTATTCCAATCTAATTTTTATTTCTAATGAATGTACTCAGCTTGAATCTGTTTTGTAGGACACAAACTGAACAGGAATTTAAAACACAGCTCTAGTCTGTGTCCTCCACAGTTGAGGGCGACTGTGCCTCCACACCTAAACACAAAAATGAGGATACTCAGGTGTTACGGCGGGTTTCAGAAGATGCAGATCAGTAGTGGCTCTGCATGGGGAGAAGAATCACAACTTTCTATTGTGAGCTCCAGTAAATGATGTGGTGTGCAGGCTGTGATCAGCTGACCTGCTGCTCTGAGGTTTACTGCTCTGTGTGGATGAACTGAATTCACAAAGATGTAACCCAGTATTTCACAGCTATCTTAGCTGATTTCCATCCCCTACACTGACAGCATACAGGCTGTAGAAATGTTGAATTCAGTGAATGAATCTAAGCTTCAGCAGATTTGATTCAAACTCATCTCTGCTACACTGATGTAACCCTGTAACTCTGACCATGAACACAGCCTCTGTGCACAAGTCCAAGACAGAGCTTTACTGTAAATACAGTACAACAAGCTAACCTGTTTGTATGAAAATACTGAAGTTTAGTACATAATAATCTTTGAATAACACAAAGTCAGCATACTTAAGTTTGTTTTGCAGTCCTTACGTTTAAATCTAACCTCTCTTCTTCTCTCCTGTCCTCTTTCTTACATCTTTCTCCATCTCTGAACTTCTGTCTTTGGAAACACAGCAGCAGTTCTTTTAGCTAGCAGAAACACTGTGTGACAAACTGTGTGTTTGCGGATATTTGTTGAGCATTTAGAAACGTTACATATACCTGCAAGATGTTAGTTACTCCCTTTATGCTCGCTCCTCTTCGGTAGTGCTAGCTAAGATGTTTATGTCCCGCGAACACAACTTATGGACTCAGTCCAGCTCACTGTAACCCCTGATTATAGTGCTATAAATGATACATCAACTACATGGGTTTGCATATTTAATCCCTTTGTGTGCGATAAGTCCCGGTGATGGAGGATACGCCAGTATGATTGTCTTATATTATTTGTTTCGGCTCAGATCATTTGATGTTTGACAGAAATGCAGACTTTTTTCAGTGTTAAACCTAAAGTAACAAGTGTTTTGAAAATGTAAGAAGTGGGAAGTACAGATACTTGCTAAAAATGTAGGGAGTAAAAGTAAAAAATACCTGAAAAATGTACTTAAGTACAGTAAGTATTTGTACTTCATTACTTCCCACCTCTGTCCTAGTCAGATACCCGAACCACCTCAACTGGCTCCTTTCAATGTGGAGGCACTACTTTTAGCCCCTCCCAAATGGCTGAAATTGCTCACCCATTAGTGTATTACTAATGGTCAGAAGCCAGCCACCCTTCAGAGGAAGTTCATTTCTGCTGCTTTTATTCACAATCTTATTCTTTTGGTCACTACCGAAAGCTCATGACCATAGGTGAGGGCAGGGACATAAGTCAACCAGTAAAATGACAGGTTCACTTTTACACTGAACTCTCTTCACCATGACAGACCAGTGCAGCGTCCACATCACTGCAGACACTAGTCCATTTGCCAATCTCTCGTTCCCTTTTCCTGTCACTTGTGAATAAGACCCTAAGATACTTGAACTCCTCCACCTGGGGCAGCAACTCGTCCCTGAGCCAGAGTGGGCACTCCACGCTTTACCGGCTAAGGACCATGGCCTCAGAATTAGAGGTGCTGATTCTCATGCCAGCCACTTCACTCAGGTACAAACCATTCCAGTGCAAGCTGAAGGCATCCACTTGAAGCCAACAGGACTGCATAATCTGCAAAAAGCAGAGATGAGATTCTGAGGCCACCAAGGTAGTAGCCACTTGGCAATGCCTAGAAATTCTGTCCATAAAAATTATGAACAGCATCAGTGACAAAGGGCAGCCCTGGTGAAGGAAACAAGTTTGTCTTATTGCCGGCAATACAGATCAAGCTTTCGCTGCAGTTGTACAGGGACTGAATGGCTGCAACATGGGCCAGACACCCCATACTCCTGCAGCACCTCCCACAGGATACCCTGAGGGGTCCAGTCAAATGCCTTCTCCAAATCCACAACACGTGTAGACTGGATGGGCAAACTCCCACACTTGAATAGCCTCAAGAGGATGAAGAGCTGGTCCAATGCGGAAACCACATTGTTACTCTTGAATCCAAGGTTCGACTCATGGACGGACCCTCCTTTCCAGCACCCTGGCATAGACTTTACTGGGGAGGCTGAGGAATATGATCCCCTAATAGTTGGAGCACACCCTCAAGTCTCCTTTTTTAAAGATGGGGACCAGCACCCCAGTCTGTCAATCAAGTGGTACAACCCCAGATCTCTATGCGATGTTGCAGAAACGTGTCAACCAAGACAGCCCCACAACACCCAGAGCCTTCAGAAACTCAGGAAGAATCTCATCCTCCCCTGGGGCCCTGCCACCAAGGAGTTGTTTAACCACACCAGTGGCTTCACCCCCAGTGATGCACCAACTGCATTTCCCTCATCCCTAGACTCTGCTTCCACTACAGACGGCAGTGGGTCTTCGAAGTATTCCTTCCACTGTTCGACTATAGCCTCAGTTAAATCAGCACCGCCCCACCCGCACTATAAACCATGTGAGTAGAGCACTGCTTTTCCCTCCTGAGTCACCTGATGATTTGCCAGAATTGCTTCCGAAAATCTTTTTCCATGGCCTCACCAAACTCCTCTCACACCCATGTTTTTGCTTCAGCTACTGCCTGAGCTGTGTTCTGCTTGGCCTGCCGGTACCCATCAGCTACCTCCAGAATCCCACAGGCTAACCAAGCCCAATAGGACTCTTTCAGCTTGATGACCCCCTTCACTTCCGGTGACCAACTGGTTCAGGGATTACCACCACAACAGGCAACCACCACCTTGCAGCAGCCTCAACAATGGAGGTGAGGAACATGGGTCCATTCAGACTCAATGTCGTCAGTCTCCCTCGGAATGCTTTCAAAGTTCTGCCGGAGGTGGGAGTTGAAGATCTTGCAGACTGGGGCCTCTGCCAAGTGCTCCCAGGGCACCCTCACAATACGTTTGGGTGTGCAAAAAACAGTCTGGACCTGTTCCCTGGTCTGAAGGCGCAAGGAAGCAACCCTCTCATCTACCAGTAGAAACTCCAACGTACAGGCAGCAAGTTGAGGGGATACAAGAATACCCACCCCAGCTCACTGCCTCTCAACAAGAGCAACTCCAGTGCCTCTACAGGAAACTGGTTCCAGAGCCCAGGACCACTAGGGCCTCCGCCCTTGGCCACTAGCTGACACACACTGCACCTGACCCCTATAACACCTCCTGCAGGTGGTGGACCTACAGGAGGGCGGGACCATGTCGTCTCTTCAAGCTGCGCCCAGCCAGGCACCACGGGTTAATGCCCGACCACCAGACACCCCCTCAAGCTCCCTCCCTAGGCTTGGCTCCAGGGTGGGGTCCCGGTAACCCTATCCCAGGCAGGGTAAACAATTCCCTTTGTGACTTTTTCCACAGGGGCCTATAAGAAAGTATAATGCATTCTTTATGTACTGAGTTTGTTCAGTGTCTACATGTTTTCACCATTCCTGTTTATATTTCTTAAAAAAAATATTTAATTTAATCTCCAAGTTTTCATTTCTGAAATATTCCATTTAACATTAGTTTGCATTTGTCTTGTACATTTTAATCCATCTGCCTTTGTATTCTTACTCATTATGTCACTAAATAAACTCTCATTGCATCTGTTTTCTTTGGTAGTCCTTCTCTGCAGATTAACATATTTTGGCCAAGAGTGTTCACAACATTTAAATATACTGAACAATTAAAATGCTTTATGTTCTCCATTTCAATGGAATTAGTATATGCCATTATTGTTATTTTCATTATGAGAGATGAGTTTAAAGATGAATTTCAGATCTAAGAAACCACACTGCAGAATAAGTGCAGCTTGTTTTTAGAGGCCTGTGTGGGACACGGCTGAAAGGTCGAAGGAAGACAGGACTGCACACAAGGGAAAATGGCCCGGAATGGCTTCAATGAATGAATCTGAGAAACACTTTACTGAAATACTGACAAGCAGTTCATTTACATTTTTAACGTTTCCCAATTTGTGGTGCCAAGAATGAACCCCACCCCCCTTAAAACAAGTTTACAATAATAGACAAAGTGTAACGATGACAGAATAATGGTGTTCTGATTCAATCCCGTAATATCAAAAAGACCATTAAATGCAGCGCTCAGTGAGCTCAACTGCTGACTCTTTCATTCCTGCTAAATAATATTACATAACTACAGCAACACTTTTTGGACTAAAAATATGACTGTTACAACTGTCACTCATTTTGGCTGTGTAGAGACAAATCTTAGGCGTTTTTTATTATTTTAATACAAATAATCTCAATCTTATTCTTAATAATCTCAATCTTATTCTTAATATTCCTAATATTATTAATATTTAATGGACAGATAACTTTTCAAATTAATCACATCATGCCCCTTAAAGGAACACAATCAAAAATCAGAAAACCCATCACACTTAGAAGTGACAGCAGTTTTTTTTTTTTTTTAAGATATGAATTTATTGCATAGTTGTTTACCAAAATAGTGTAAAGATAATTACAAGTAAAATACTTCCATTGTACTCAAATAGCAGTATAAAATTACTTCACAGATTCCTATATCAGAAATAAAATCCTCAGAAAATAATTCCATGTTCACAATAAATGGACTTCATAAGGCACCTACAATGTAAGTATTGTAAGTAACCAATGCCTGCCTCTGTAAAAAGAAACACTTACACTCAGTGTTATCTAATATTAAGCTTCTGTTGCCACACTGAGTCAATTCAGGCAGATTTCTTTAAAGTGCTTTTTGTTTTTTTTAAATAAGTACCAAAGTCTTACTTTTTGTTGCAATCCTCCTTCTGCAGCTTAACAACAATAATGCTGCAAACAAAGAAACTCTATGCTAAAAGCACAGTTTATCCCATCAGGAGGATAACTGCCACATCTACACACAGTCCGACAGGAAGGATCACTTACATTTTAAAAGACAATTAAAGAGACATTTGTGTTATTTTGTTCTAACCCACAGTACTAGCAGTCTGTTGTGGACTGGTTAACATGCCAAAGCCTCTGCTGCCATCTCTTAATGCTGTACAGCTTGGCTGCTTTATTTGGTTCCATTAAGTGAAAGCAGGTGATATTTTAGGTTGCCGAGAGTGTTGCAGAGAACACAGGTGTCACCTGCTCAAATGCTTCTGTACGTTAAAGTAAATAAATTCAAACAATAAGAATTCTACAAAACTTGTCAGCACCTATAATAGAGCGCAACTCCACATTTTAACACCAGCTGTTTCTGGTTGCTTATTAATAACATTGCCTGTTAAATTGTTGCCTTCTTGTTCATTCCTTACATAATGACAGCTAAATGTTAAATTCCATTTAGTAAAAAGTCGTATATGACAATGGGGCCAACATGGGGGGGGGGCGTTCAAGCTAGGCTTCTTCAGGTCAACCCCAGAGCTCTTTTTGTTCCTTGAGGAGCTCATACACTAAATTTGGTTGTGGCAGATCCTGCAAAAGGATCCATTGATGCCACAAGGTACTTGAGATTTTGCAAAAGCTTTACACATTGTTTTCAGCCTCCACACGGAGATGGCCCATACTGCAAAAACATGTGAATGTTACTCTGAAGATGTGGACAAAAACACGGTGGGAGACTAAAATCAACAGTGTTGAGCCCCTGAGGTTTCAAGCTGGTGCAGTGAGAGAGGCCTTGATTGAAGTCAGAATACCATTGACTGCCATAAAGACTGAGGCCCAGACGTTATCTGAGGAGGTAGGATCATACCATTTCAGTATTTGTTCAGTGGTGTGGTATGACATCCTCAGTCAGATCAAACACGTGAGCAAGCTGATGCAGTCTAGTGACATGCATTTTGATGAAGCAGTCAATCTCCTCAAAAAGACAGAAAGAGGTCTGCATAACTACAGGGCTCACATTTGCACAAGTGTCAGCCAAGGACATTTGTGAGAACATGAATGTAGCAGCTGTTCTTCAACAGAAAAGGCTGAGATCCACAAAGTGCCACTTCTCTTATGAATCTTTTGATGAGCCTTTTAGTGATGCTTTACAGAAGCTGGCGGTGATCTTTTTTAATGTTGATGCTGCAGTGTCTGCCATCCAGGAAAGATTTGCCACATTGCAAGATGTGGGAGAGTATTTTGGGGTGCTCAAATTTTCCAAATCTTTCATATGAAGACCTCACAGAACAACGCCCTCAGTACAACACTGCACTTTAAGGGGAACTCAGACTTGGATGGCAGAGAGCTTGTACGGGAGCTCAGGAATTTTCCTGATTTGCCAACAAAGTCCATGACTGCTCTTGAGCTGCTAAACTTTGTCCATGAAAGTGAACTCTCAGAAATCTATCCAAATTTGTGGACTGCTCTTAGAATTGCAGTTACCCTTCCTGTCATGGTGGCTGGAGCAGAGAAAAGTATTTCAATGTTGAAAATGATAAAAACATCTGAGGTCAACTATGTCTCAGGAACGCCTCAGTGGCCTGGAAGTCATCAGTGCCAACCGTGCAGTTGCTGAGCAGATCACATGATGATGATTATTGATGACTTTGCATCAATGAAGACAAGGAAGGTCAACATTAGGGTGACAGTTGATGTGCACATTAAACTACAGTGGGTACAGAAAGTATTCAGACACCATTACATTTTTCACTCAGTTTCACTGCAGCCGTTTGTTAAAATCAAAAAAGTTATTTCTCATTAATGTACACTCAGCACCCCATCTCGACAGAAAAAGAAACAAAATTTATTCAAAAAGAAAAACTGAAATATCACATGGTCATAAGTATTCAAACCCTTTGCTCAGTATTGAATAGAAGCACCTTTTGAGCTAGTACAGCCATGAGTCTTCTTGGGAATGATGCAACAAGTTTTGCACACCTGGATTTGGGGATCCTCTGCCATTCTTCGTTGCAGATCCTCTCCAGTTCCATCAGGTTGGATGGTGAATGTTGGTGGACAGCCATTTTCAGGTCTCTCCAGAGATGCTCAATTGGGTTTAGATCAGGGTTCTGGCTGGGCCAGTCAAGAATGGTCACAGAGGCCACTTTTCCACCGACAGGGTTCTGGTACCAGAATTTGAACCATTCGGCGTCTTTTTCCCCCCCCCACTGCAAAAGAATCCCGCTCGGCCAAAAAACTGGTTCGTCTCCAGCCCCGCAAGCTAGCTGGGCCCGAACAAAGCACGCATGACGAAAGCGGCAGAAGGGGCGTGACTCTGCTGTCTCAATGCAAGTTTTCTACCGCTGTTTCACTGCATGGTGTGTATCACATGAGAAAAGCAATGCAATTTTCACAGCGGTGAATTAGGTTGGGCTCAAAGGATGAATTTGTTGCTTTGTATCAGTTCATATCACAGATAGAAGGATGCAAAGTGCATACTTTGCATATTGCTCATAATCACTGTTTACCTCTTTGCTGCACACAGATGCTGCAGTAGTTTGGTTTGGACCGTAAAATGAGTTTGCAGCACAAGGGGAGCGTGTTCTCCCATGTCTCCAAGCCCTTCGGCTTCCGTGTCCAGACGAGGACCTGCCCACACTCATACGTAAGGAAGCAGTTCACAAAGCTTGGTGGAAACGCAGGCCCGTTCTTAAGTGTTTCACAGGTTCATTGAATCCAGCACGAGCACCAGCACCTCGGTGGTGGAAAAGTAGCAGGAGTTGTTCCGAAGCCACTCCTTTGTTTTTTAAGCTGTGTGCTCAGGGTCATTGTCTTGGTGGATGGCAAGCCTTCAGCCCAGTCTCAGGTCCTGAGCACTCTGGAAGAGGTTTCCTTGCAGGATATCCCTGCAGCTAAAAAACACCCCAGTAGTCTAACGCCCCTTTTAGCCCCCCACCCCACGAACTTCCTCTTTTCCATCACAGTCACATCCACCTCGAAACTACAACTAGCCCCCCTACCCCCAGACTCACGAATGCCTTCCTCACCCACCCCGAGATTGACATCACCAACAGTAAAACAGATGATGCAACAGCTGGCCATTATGTAATAACTAACCCCTCAGCCTGTTGTATAATATATAGGGAGCTTAATGTTGAGAGTTCAAAATTATATCGAATGCCCACACTCATACAACATATCACGCTGTGATGAAATATTGAATTAAAACATACATGCTTGTATTTGGGTTAACAACTAGATTTTTTTTCACTGCCGAGAGAGCTGTTGCTGCCTCGGGAAGCAGAAGAAATCTCCCCCTCTCTCTCCCCACTCCCTCCCCCACTCAGTTTTCGCTCACCCACTCAGTTTTCGCTCACCCACTCAGTTTTCGCTCACCCACTCAGTTTTCGCTCACCCACTCAGTTTTCGCTCACCCACTCAGTTTTCGCTCACCCACTCAGTTTTCGCTCACCCACTCAGTTTTCGCTCACCCAC